>JTDE01003522.1:43884-74788 GCA_014338405.1 Paragonimus skrjabini miyazakii
TAATGCTATGTTTTTCTCAACAAGTCTGGTGGGCAGCCGAATCCGGACCAACGAGTGGGAGAGTTGTTTGCTAACGATGGAGTAATGATTCTGCATGCTGTCTGTACAGCACTCAAGTCATATCACAAACTGCTGACTCTCCTTCATATTCTGGATCACCTTTGCAGTAACTGTTGCTGGTAAGCATGGTTACACTCTTGTCCGTTTATTGACACATCGTATAAAACTCCTCACGGTAGGTAGTTCAAATCTTTCTTAAAAGCTTACTCACCGATACCTCATCTAGCGTATTCATTTATACCATACTACCTGCTGCGTCACGTGATTACAGGTCTGCCAACAATATAGGGCGCTGGTCAGTACGAGACCCAGACTTGCTAACCATATTTATAGTAGTTGCCACTGATAACTAACCTATCTGAGAGAGAAGTAGCCGTTTTGAGGCACGATTGACTGATGCCTTTGAGAGTCTGAAATGTCGCCCAGTATGTCCGTAAGGTTCTAAACTGCACAAGTGGTGTACCTTCTATTTTTTGTTATATTATTATTACTGTGTTTTATGTCAGTTGCTGACGGAATTTTTACCTCGTGCCATGCGCTGCGAAGAATTTTTTACGAACTGCTTACAATTGGTAGCACTGACTAAACTATTTTGTTTAACCTAGGTTGTTTCTAACTCATCGGGTTTATCCCGCAAGCCTTGAATACAAACAACGGACGTGGTGTAAGTTTCAGTGAACAATAGTTAGACAGTTGATACCGTGAGGTAGACACGTAATTACGAGTCAACAAAATCGCCACAACCCTAACCGTGCACACAAGTAGACATCAGTTGATGATAACGGAGTGTTCGGATTGTATGTTGAAGCGTTTAAGGGTTAAATATTCTGCTCGTAAGAGTATTTTCGTGACCCTCATTGATCCGCCGAATAACACACGTAAACCCTCTGTCCGGACAAATTGCGAATACTGTGAAGGTAAGGTTGAGACAAACAACCAAAAGTTTGCGATCTAGTAAATTACTAGTTTGCACTTATAACAACGTTAATGGTTCATATTTTTGAGCTGGAATAAACGGGAATGGAATGATTAACCGAATGTTAATTGTTTACTTGTCTCAGCACTGAATGCCGTAAATCAAGTTTGATTTTTATACAATTGTAAAAACAATTCAAACCCTGTGTACTTGATCTGTGTCCTTAAAAAACTTTGATGTCCATTAAAAATTTCATGTTTGCCTGAAGTCTAGCGCAAGTTTGGCTTGTGCTGCGTTAGTTCTGGGAGTTCGAGAACGTGCATTCACTCAGTTGGCCGGAGTACAGGAGGTTAATTCTGATGGTCTTCAAGGTCGGAACGTCACGGAGCATTTAAACCGCCTTGTTGGTTATACGTCGGATCAGGTAAGTTCCAATGGTTGAAAAATTATAAATTTTTGAGCAACCTGTACCGTTTACTGCATCACTGGTCCTTAGTGGATGCTACGGAATATACACGCCCCCTTCTCTGTTGTCCTTTGGGAGTCTATTCAGCCCATCAAAAGCTGCGTACCTGAAAAACAATTACATTATGTTTGCTCTTACAATGAGGTGAATGTGACACACACACAGCTGTCGCAAAAAGATTGTTTAACTGTGTGTGGTTGGTTTCGTTTTTACCAACGGACATTTTAAAATAACATTTTCCTGTGCCGTGGCTAACTACCACAGCCTTCTTGGAAGGTTGCTGATGTATTCTGGTTGTGTTAAAGATTTTCGTTAAAGACTCATTACAATCAACACTTTCTACAGACAATTGACCAACAGCTGAAACAAAAAGCTTTGTGCGCTTCCAAATTATGCCAGGTTTCCCTATCGTTCTGTGCACATCGATACCTTACTCTCAGCAATCGACTAATTAGCCTGAATACTCTAGCTTGGAATCTCGAATGTGGCATTAAAAACGCACGCAGCGTAGGACATTAGATCCATACTCAGTTCAGCTTACATACTGGTTTGCAGGTTAACGGATTGCTGAACTACGAAGTATTATAAGTTTAATTGCTAACTAGCTAGACTAGGACAAAAGAAAAAGCTGAGTTGGCATGAATGCTGTTCACGAGCTGTCGAGCATTTCATAGAAGCGTCTCGGTTGGTATTGCGATATGATGGTTTATGAACCCGCCTGATAAGATAGATATTTCAACCAGTCAGTGTCATTTAAACTGCCAGGTTGTGTGCAGATTGTGACGTCACCTACGATGCATAGAGCATTGTAGTTCAATGTTTATTTGAGCCATGGAGATAGGGGACCTCAATTTGGCAAAATAACAATGTGGAATCAGTCAAGAAATCGTTAACTGTATCAAATGAAGAAAGCTGGTGGCCTAAATGTATGACTTGAAATTGAATCTTCTTACTCTACTCGAAATCTAGTAAGCACTTGCGGAACTTTTCAGGCGCTAGCGTTAGTCAACTGGAATTGTTGCTTAAGCTAGCACACACAAAAAACTCTTTCGTGGAAACGCGAAATAGACTGTCGATCACCATCGTTGACTTTGTAAGAAAAACGGTTAGATGACCGCTGAAGTTGCAGGAACTAGCGGGTGGTGAACACAACTCATATAATTGTATACATCGGCAATATATGTATATGATCACGGTTTTTGAGTTATTCTTTGTCACTGAAGCTGTTGGATGCTCAGAACATAGAAACGGATGTAAACATGAATTACGCAGGTTTGTAGTAAACGCGGAGAGTTTCTTATCTTACATATTTACATTACTAAGTTAAGCGTAATCTCAAACTTCGAGCCTTCATACATGGGGATAAAATTCAATTGTTTTATTGCGTGTTTTACTTGCATTTTGGGTTGGATGGATACATATTGGTTCCGGATAATGATTGTTTTCCTGGGGTCTCAAAAGCACGAGGGTCACAGTGTGAAACTTCAATCCGGACAAGGATATGCATCACTGATGAGTTCTAATAAGAGCGAAACTGGGGTTCAGTGTTCATCTTAGGAGTGGGCTCATCACCGCCGTATTAATGGTACAAGTAGATTTAATTTAATTCCAGTGTTCTTTTTCAATAAGACATGGAACGATACGATGAGAACGGTTTATAATCTCACATTAAATTCTCTTCCTCCTAAGTAGTTGTTGGCAATTTTTAACAGCCAGCTATGTGCGGAGGGGAAATATCGACTTGAAAATCCAGAAACAGATCATTAAGCAAAATTTCCAACACAGCCTGGTTCGCATCAAAACAGTCATGTTTGCTTCCTACGCCATTCGGAGCGGTTAGGAAGCAGACTGAGATTGTCTAAAACAGTCGCCCTCAGGCATCGCTCTCTGGCTGCCGTAGTTAGCTTTCGTCCCCAAAACTAGCCTATCAGTTGCCTAGTGAACAGTGAACAGAAACGTGTCCTTATAGAATTTAATTTTACTCGGTGAGCTGAGCTCCGTCATTAAATACGGTCTTGATCGCTGAAGTTTTTCCCTTCCGCTGTTAGTGCTCAGTATAACTGCTACATTTTCGCATCAGCTTATAACAGTGTCATCTAATTTAACGGCGCTTATATTTCATCAACAAATAGTAGAGTTGGTGGTGGACCTAAACTGAAACCTTGAGAAGTGCGGCTCGTTTCAGATTTCTGTTTGAAAGTGTTCTATCACAGTGTATTATAAATCACAAGTCTTCAATATGCCCAACGTGCCACACAAATAAAGGATCGGAGAAAAAATACTGACGAAACTTCGTGCGTAGCATATTACGCCAGATTCCTTCAAAGATGCTGACAAAATCCCTCACGGATAACACTTACCTACTCGTGTTCATCAATGGTTCTGATTAGCTGACTATGCTCAATGGCGTTTCAGGTAAAGAGGCTCGACATATGTGCAGAACACAGCATTCCCTAACTTCTCATGTCTGGTTTTGGTTTTCTTGAGGACTGATAGTTGGACAGATCGCTGTGTTGAGTCACCTTTGATCCCACGGAAACCAATGCTAAAAGATGGTTTTTTAGGTAATACCACAGATGGCGTACTTGTGGAACATGAGTAATGACATCTTAACGATAATTTACCGTCAAGATCCATATAGAGAAAAAGAGAACATTTAATGAGAGCATAATACATCTTCACCTTCAAGAATGCCCCGTTAGGTGAAATGCATGGGTAAAGTACTATGCACGGTGAATATACTTCTTGGAAATGTCGTTTAATATTCCTCGCCTCCACAGAAGTTTGACGATACCGACCCCGCTTAGGTTTGTGGGAGTCAAACTGATAAAGCAACTGGAGGCAAACGTTGTTCACCTTGTTCTGCTTAATATGAGTTGCCTGTGTGACATATTGGAATGAAACTTGATGTCCAAAATATCTTTCGGAAAATACTCCATAAAGATGTTCTTCAATTCATCCGTTAGGCATCCACGATGACCGTTTTATATGCAACAAAGATTACCTTCCTCATCTGGATTGCATTTCACTAAACTTCGGCTGAAAACTTTGTCAATTAACATAAAATTGCGAAAATATTTTCCAAAGTATAACTGTAATGGCGACAGCATTATCATGCCTAGTTTAACCCGGTAGAGCAGCGTCAACAACACGTTGAGATGCCTCCATCTAGCAATCGTTTATCCTGTTTGTACGCTTCTGTGCATTAGCCAGAAAATCTCCCACACCTACCGCAGGACTGTTTGTAGGAAGTAGCACCACATTCAAGAAACCAGCGGGAAGAGTTCGGAAAGCCCTTTGTTTGAAACTAGCACTCATTCATTGCACGTTGCGTTATGGAAACAATCAAACAGCCTACCTTTGACACCATACAGTTATGAATGTTTGAAATAAGACACAGCATTCAACCAAACCAATCAGGGAGTGTGTGAAGCCCAAACCTGAGGAAAAATTTGGAAAACTTGGTTAAGCTTTGAGAAATTCACGTGGGCGAATGCGGACGAATTTGACTAAAGTTTGGTGACGGTGTGATCCCGCGTGATATAGACTTTAGCAGCTGAACTACTGGTCCCGGTCAGCAACTCGAGACTTTTGTGATCGGATTAGGTTGTCGCAAATATGCAACGGATTCCTTTAAGGCATTTTTTCTTGAACACATCAAATTCCCAGGTTATCTAAGGTGATGTTAGTCTTATGAAATTACAAACCGCTTATATTTAACAAGAGGAAATTTGTAAAGGAACAGTCATTTCGTAGTTGAGACCAGATGTTTGTGTTTCGAATATATAAGATAGATTTATGCCTACATAAGTTGCAAGGATCAGACAATTTTTTGCGAGAACATGGGATTGGATTGCATGATCTGATTGCGTCCGGTTCAACGATTGCTGAACTCCGCCAGTGGACTCTCTTAAACTGTAGAATAGCAAATCTAAAGAAAACCCCGAATGATTTGTCGCCATTTATGGGATGGTTGATGTCGGTGAGTTATGTGACGATAGCCCAAGTGATTGATTTACGGCAACTGGTTTTAGGCCATGCTGAGTAATGCTCCTTGACCTTTTTTGACAAGTGCCTTGTATTGTATTCTGCGGTAAGACAGCAGTTTGTGAACAAATACACGAACACTGGTTGATTGTAGACAGGTAGCTTGTCTTTCAGGCCATCTCTTAATGTAGGTATTGTGGTGTACCAACTTCTTAAGGTTGCTGTCAGAAGAGTACGTCTTAAGAACCAGTGGATACAGTGATTAATTTGGTGTGCTAAAATATCGCCTTTAAACGGGAGTTTCATAAACACCGTTTTCTTTTCAACAGTAAGCATTTCCCGATAAGAAATTTTGGTCATTTTATTCAAAGTGATTATTTGTTCCGGATATCCGTTTTCCCGCAACAGGTCTTGAACTGTCCTGAGATCTTGCTCAACTATGGGATACAAACAAATATTTATTGTTCTGGTTAACAGGCTTCTAGTCAGATTTCGGTTTTTTTTAAAACAACTGTCCAAATGTGAAATTTCTGAGCTTCCGGCGTGACTTCGTAGCTCAGCTAGTAGAGCGCTTGCCGCGTTTGGGCATGTTGTTTCTGTCGCTGGTTCGAATCCAGCCGAAGTCCCGATTTTTCGCAAATGGATCTCTTCGAAACAACTGTTGAAGTTGGTATACCGGTCTGTCCATATTGATTCACGATATACCGACCTACTTATCAGAGTAGAAACACAATGAAGCGTAGACCGTATTACAGTGCTGAAGGATAGTTCACAGCTCATAGTGCGCTTGCATAACTACAAATATTCTGTCATCTTATCGGCGTTAAACAAGAGTAGTTCCGAGTCACAAGTTGCAATGTCTAATTATTTTGTAGGCGCATTGTTCCGTTTTCCGAGCCTTCCGAATCGCGATGATACGCTATCGTGAACTACCGACGGAACGCGTTGGTCATAAACGTGTGTTCAGTGCACAAGTATTGAGCAAAATAATCGCCAAAGATGTCTCCATGGGATTACTTCCTCTTATTGTGAGTTTGATAAAAGGTTCTGGTCATTTTAACACTTACATATAAAACAAAGTGCCCACATATGAGTTCCTGTATCCGCCCATTAAGTTCGAATATTGTCATTTATATCCACCACAAAACAGTTTATGAATCATCTGTTTTAATATATTTGTTAATCCGGCGAGTTACCCAATGAAAACAGCATTGCCTCATGGATTGCCGTCGGAGTAACCAAATTACTGCCTTTATTCTGACTGTCTGAAAAATGTGTCAGTCTGCTAACCTGTTGCCTAATGTGCAAGAAAGTTTACAGGACCACATAACTAACAGTAACTGGTCGCGGTGTTTTGTATGTACAACCTATGTGTCTCGATCAAACAAACAAAATAATCGATCCGCTTGCCACGCTGAAGAAGTGGTCTACGTGCTTCAATTTTTGAGACGTACATTTCCACCTTAAAACAAACAGAACAGTTATTTGGCACACGCTCCTAAGTCGCTGCAATACTTTTCTACATAAAGATCGTTTTTCTGACCCTATACCTTTTCCGGTTTAAGATGTCTTGACATCAGTTTAAGATGTCCCAGGGGGATCAGCTGGATGGCAAAGTTAAACAGAGTCGCATGGCTGATGTGTATATGGATATGATGATAACCATACGGATTAGTTGTTTCTTACAACGTGAGAGGACGCGGTCCCTCCAGGTTAAAAGAGTAAACCAAATTGACTTTTCTGGAACCAGTTATATGGGCTATTTAAAGCCGTCATTGAGACACTCTACACTAGAAAAGTTACGGTAGTTTGATCATATAGGTGGAACATCACCCACAAATGATCGTAGTTGTCGCATTCCCATAGACTTTCCTGTCGGCCCCTTTTGAAAAAAAGCACTAGACTCGGGTTTCGCTCTCGTTAATGCTCGTCAGTAGAGCATATCCTCGCCACTGCCGGGACTAGAATTCCGGCCGCACTGTTCATGATGCAACCGCGTTCACAACTGCGCCATTGACTTCACATTAGGCACGACCGAATTATCACATGTGAACGTTCAACCACTTTCGCTTGTGGTTAATGATTGTAATGACCAAAATTCACAACTACTCATCAATAATTACTCATTGGCAGTTGTACGTGTCCACAAATAAATTTCATTTTATGAGTGGTTCATGTGTTCTGAAGATATTTCCAACTATCTTGCTTTTCATTCACTTTAAATCGTAGTTTTTGCATCCAGATGGACTTTTTGACTAGCCCGCCTCAAAGAAAACAGTAGACTGTAGGCCCGTTTTTCCTCAGAACTGGCCAATAATCAGAGACAGATCAATAAAATTATTTGTACTTTAAACATCAAGATTAAACGTGGTCCAAAACTTTTTTAATTCAACTCAGTGTGTCGCGACAATGGGAACAACAGGCACATGCGAGTTCGACGATATTGATGCTATCGGCCGTGTTTGTAAGTTGGCTGCGCATGTGTAACACTGTAAACATTTAAAGCACTCTGTAAAATTGAACTTATTTCGGGAAGACAGCAGCCACAAAGTCTATCTTTTGGTATCATTTCATTGCATCTTAACATGTACACATTGCATTAGATTGTAATTAGATAACAACAGTAAAAGAGCAGACCATGATAAACAGACGGACAAATCTGCATAAATTACTCCACACTAACACAATGTCCAATCATCTTTTGCCAAGCTATAGAGACTGTTGCGTAGATGTCTTACTACATACATATGTAAGTACACAGTTTCTTTACTCTTAGCGTATTTTCAACCCGAAATTTCTTTTTACACAATGGATGCCAGATAATTTATTAACATGAACTAGGGGACGACATGTAGGTGAAACTTCCTAACACTCACAGCCTGTCGTTTGATTGCGTCATATTTTTAAATGGAAGCTTCTGACTAACACACTGGAATGCGTTTTTTGAATCCGTATTGAGGAATTTGATTGATTACAATGAACCGATAAATAAAAATTACTATCGAACCCACCTAATGGAAAAGTAGATTTTTTATTCATAACTGAAACCTGGAAGTGAAAGACCAGTGTCTAGAGGAAAAAGAAGTTGATGGCTAAAAACGCTAGAAAATACTATTCAGTCCTAAACAAAACGAAAGATCTAACAACGATTCCGGCTTATTCTAAATGCTCTTATGGAATACATATTATACATTGCCCGAAGGCCGATTACTACATGTTATTCTCGTCCACACACGTGGTAAGTGAACAACATGGAAGTATTCTTAAAGACTGAACGTTGCCAACCAATCTCTCTTGTAACTTTGCCATAAGTTGTATGAGTTACGAGTGAACTTGTATCAACATTATCAGACTTTGGCCCTACATTCAAAATGAAATCTACCAAGAACTGGTCTGAGTTGGTCAAACGAACCATAGCATACAGTTAGGTGCATATATATATATATAATTCATTGCGTTCCAACCGTACTTTCTGCAGAATTTCATTAGGCATGCTTACGTTAGAAAGTGAACTAACAATAGACAGTCGTCTCGCGGCGTAAAGCAACGCCTTACGGGAAATGAATTTAAAGAGGTCAGTCAATAAAGTTACTACACAGGATTTATGATCGCATGTAGTGTACTGATCGGTAATTTCTTATAAACATGTCACTAGACGTTATAGCTAAATTCATAACTTCTTTATGAGTCATTGTCATAATTCGGTTTAAGCGGTTTATGTTGAGTTTCAATAGTACTGTCGGTGCAAATTCCAATTTATTTTTAAAGGCAATTTGCTTGAATTTTAGGCAAAGAATACAACGTTTGGTTACATTTGGATGCTGCATATGCTGGGACAGCGTTGCTTTGTCCAGAATATCGCTATCTAGCTAATGGAATTGAGGTTGGTTTAAAATCCTTCACATTTAGGTGAATTCCATCAATTTCCTCACAACTCTGTTACTCAGAAATGTGTTGAGTTTTACTGACAATAAATTAAACTGGTTTATTTAAGACCAGCGAACAAACATTTTGGGAAACAACTCTCAGTTTGGCTTTTAGTCTTGTCAGACAACGGTCTAGTAAATTTAGTACCCCGACCCTAGTGACGGAGATTTTTGCTTCACTTCCTTCCTATCAATCTGTCAATTTTCCAGTTTTAATTCTGAAGCTGACCCTCATTCCATAAAAGCTTGTGTACATCCATTGATGTCATAATTTATTATCTTTGATACTGTAAAACCTGGCAGGTGTGATGTATCGTTTCAGTGATACTCACAGGCGTCTGTGTTCCTCTACCCCATTAGTCAATACTATTTGCAACAGAAGAGATATAAGTGTTTGTATGTATAGACAAGAATTGTAGGCTGATTGTACTGGTAGGGGCAAACGTTCACTCTTAAGTGATTGACATTCAGCTGCTTATTGACGCTGTTCACTATATCACAAACTATTTTTCGGTCATAGATCACTAGATTAATTTGAAATGATCCTTCTAAAACAAACCGGCTGATTGTCAATCTGAATGCGAATATTGTAGTGAGCTGTGAGTAAACTGTTGCATAAGATCTCAACGAATACCTGCAGTTTGCCACTACGAAAATCTTGCAGGAAAAGTTCAAGCAACTTCCAGAATCTGACACTATAAGCCCAAAACTGATTACCATTAACACTGCTCTCACCGTAGTTTTAACAGTGTGCTGGCCTGGTTTAAATTCAATCCATGTGCATGGCAACTATACTAAGTATTTATGCTTGGGTGAATGTCAAACTTTGTGATGTTGGTATACGCACATGACCACTTAATCGCAATATTACCAGCACAGTAAAATTAGTTTGTTTAAACAGACAGTTGACTTCAAACTGAACGTAATAAACATCAGCAGTAAACTTTCTGGTCTTGTTCCAAATTCAACAAGTGACAGACAAAACAGGACTACCCGGGTTTCAGTGTAGGAGCTCAGTGAGAACAACTGGACTATAGATGAACTAATGTCAACTAGTATGCATTGAATGACAAAGGGAAAAACCACTGGGTCGACAGCTGTTAACACAGTGATCAGTAAGCTGAACGAAGTCTGTTAGGAGAAAATTAGTTTACAGTGGCAGGCCACGTAGAGAAGCAGGTAAAAAGCAGCCGCACGACTAACAGGTAAGTAATCAGTAGCTTGTGTTGAGGGAACAGTAGTGATCAGAGAGAATCCAGGTAAGGAGAACATTTGCGGTCTAGTTACGCCTGTGTTATATAACCAAGTAATCAAATTTAGTCTTTTAAGCCTCCGGATATTTTCGCTTCTATTTTATTAGCATCAGTCGTTACATGTTTGATCGTTTTAGTCAGCCTAGGGATGATTCACTGAAAATTATCCAAACGGACATGTTGCCTGATTAATCATCTTGCAGTGTTATGCGAATACTTCAGCATTAAATCTAATCGGTTAACAATCACTCATGCCAAGGAGTACCTTAGTTGGTTCCTTCACACTGTAATCCCTGTGTCACAACATTGAACATTGTAGCACAAAATGTTTGGCAACGCCTGAACCAAATTATACACATCTCTGTAACTAAATGACCGTGTGCTTAAATGCTAACTGCCAAAACCGCGTGTAACTAAGTTGGCGTTGTCAGTATGGACCAAGTAGCGCTACCCCAGTACACCAAAATACCTCATTTCACAAGGCTTTCTCGTCTTTTCTTGAAAACTAAAAGCGTTGTGGGCTCGTTTGCATCCATCACGTTTCAGAGATAATCTGGGTTTAGACGATATCACGGAGGTGATGTGACGACTGTTTGGACTACTGCACGTGAACGCGCCCCGAGGTCATTCCTAGGCAAGCACTCCCGGCTCATAGCAGGGAGAATGACTGTTAGTGATAAACGTTACCCGGTCGACTCAAAAGCAGTGGATTCTAGTGATGTCACATAACCGTTACATTCACTCAGGAACTACATGTAATACTTGTGCGCTAGTACCTTTTGGTGACAGGATTCTCGGGACGTAGAGTTGACAAGCTGAACAACGTAGTGGAACCAAAACGAATTCTGCTATATGGAAATTTGTTTGATCAGTTGTGGAGTATATGGACGGAAACCAGTAGAAGTATAAAAATTGAAGTGTTTATTAAACAATTGATCACAGTTAGTCAGTTACAAACTTTCCAGACAGGGTAAGCGGAATTTTACTGGAGTAAGTTCTTAATCCTAAACACCCAGTTCAAGTTACCTCGAAGCACTTTAATCCTGAATATATGATATCAAATATCCTAAAACTGTCTTACTAAATATGACACGAAATAGACTGTCTTGGGCAAAATGATTATCCAAAACTTTGCAGAATAATGGTTCTTCCATTCACCGTTTCGTTCACTGTCTTATCCTCCAAGTGCATAGCTGAACTTGACATTGTAATTCTTCTTAGACTACTGAGGGGCACAATCATGATATCTTTAATTCAAGATATAATCTGCCATTATTTATGGTGATGAAGAAAACGCAACCAGTCAACTGTCCTGTTGCAAGTAGAAGCATCTATCCGCTTAGTTAATATTAGGATAGATCAAATACAAGTTCACTTCTTTTGGAAGTTTTGGGAAAATTCTCATTGTGTCAAGGAAGAAATAGAGATGATCGACTGTTTATAAAATTTACTCAATGGAACACAAAAATTTTCGGAGCCGGTCAAATACGCCCGGTATTCAGCTACATGAACACTGATGAACAGAATCGCACATCGCTCACTTCCGCTTTCATCTTATATCCCTCGGGTTTTCTCCAGGGAGAAGGTGAGTGGGCGCTATTGTCAATGGTTCACAGCAAGCCTCTTGCGGCAGCATGTCTCGACGTCCTTTGGTTTTGGATACTATAGCAGAGCAATCCATATGTCAATGGTGTCAGCAACGTTCAATAAGTGTAAAACAATAGTGGAAAGCAAAAAGCATTGACGAGAACTGTCCCACTGGAAAGTAAAAGGAGTTTTCGCCCAATGTGAACTAAACTTCGTTCAAAACTGACCGAAGATTTTGCAGCCAAAGATTTTTTTCATTTCCCTTCAAAAAAGTACTACTCTGGGGTTTCTTGCTTCTCTGACAACTCCCCCAGTAGTTCATTCCTTTGTCACTGTCTGGATGTGTGAATCAGCCATAGTTTTTCGAGGCAACTTTATTCGCTACTGCGCTGTTCTACTCACACTGGAAACGTTTGAATGATTATAAACTAGGGTTTGGCAGCCCTCGTTTGCAAGCATTGGTCAGAGTATCCAACCGCTTTGGGAATGAACAGCAGATATCCTGCTAACCTTGGTCGGGACCTTATAATTGAAACTTCTTCAGCGTGGATTCACATAAACCTTTTAACCGATTGAGCGATATAACAAACCCCGATAAGCCTTAGGGAATTTGGTTGGCAGAAGTGAAAAAGCACTTCAGAATAAATTCTGTTTTTTGTATTGACGGTGACTTTTCTGTCACATTTTTTCCTCAATATCAGACAGTCATAATGACGGAATTTGTGTAGGCTAACCACACGCTTAGGATTAAGTCGCCAAGTTGGGTAATTATTCTAAATGTTCATACCATCTAATGGTGTGATGTTTGGTCACCACAATTGCAGGGATTGTAAGAATACTTTACTTGAATAGAGAATTGGACTGCATACTTGAACAGAAATGACATGCATTGTCCATTTAGATTACGGTGACTAGCTGAGGCCTTGTATATTCCAAAAGCAGCCAACATGGAGTCAGCATGTTTGCTGGTGTCAGTCAAAACAACAATGACAGTGCTGTTTACAGCTTTAGTTAAATCAGCTTAAAAAGATGTTGGATGATGCTTTTGCATAAGTTCTTGGTCATTCGATCTATGAATTACTATAGGTTGCAACGAGAGGAAAAAGGTTAACCGAACACCATCTTTTCATCATGCACCTCTGCTGAAATTAAGCCATATAGACAAATTATTATGAATCAAGCTAATACTACTATCGCGTTGTTCGCCTGTTGTCATCGTGTTCGTGGTTACCAGTGTTGACACTTTTCAGAATGATCACTATGGTAGTTCTAAGATGTACACGGTCGATCATTCTATTATGAAACCCATCAATAAGTTTATGAACAAAACATTGAACGATTAAACTAGTTAAACTAGTTTTTAGCTTCATTTAGGAAACAACTTATTTCGTTTGCAATTTTTGTGGTTTGTGACTTAAACGGAAGCCATAGTCCATATAATAGCGCGCTTATTATAAAGCATCCAGTCCAGAGTTGGACATTAAGTCGGGTGTTCTTCATTTTCCTAACATCGTTTATTGTTCTTTTCACGTCGAGTGTTACAAATCAACACGCCCCTGTATCAGCCCGTTTAATCAAGGAGGGCATAAAATAACTACAGAATAGGGATTCACATAAGTACGAGGCTGTCCCCATCCATCACTTAAAACGGTTGGACATAACATTCCGTTCAGGATACTCTTTAGCCACAGTTTCAGGTGTCACCATAAACGAAGTCGACAGTTACAGACTTTAGGCACAGCAACACATAACGTGTCCGCTTGGGTTGACCAGAAGTCGGAGTAGTTATTGTGGCTGCTGTGCAGAGCTGGAAAATCAAGTTTCTTACTGAGCAAAACAGCATATTGTCAGATGACTGTCCGAAACAACCACTACAACTGTTCTTACCAAAGGCTTTGAAACTGAAAATTTCCGTACACAAAATATCACTCCTTCTTCTACGACTTAATCATATGGGATTTCATTGGTGATTCGTCGTTCGAGTAACCACTCGATTTTACAAAGGCTTGTTAGTGATCACTAGTTTGTAATTTTTTAAATAACACCGAATTTATCAAACCTAATCAGATGACATTAGGAGGAAAATACCCCGGTAGTTTACCTGTTTAAAAGGTTCAAATATTGCTTATCTTGAGCAAACTAAGTTGGGATAGGATAGTGTTTACAATACTTCAGTTAGCAGTCCAGGGTCACTGCAGTTATGTTCACTCCTGCTTAAATAAGCGGCTTTTGAACAATTGTTTGAAAATTGTTACTTACGGACCAATAAACATGACACGAAATATTTTTGAACTACGACACCAGATTTAACGGGTAACCTAAGTCGAACGGTGTAATTCGATTGGAAACAACACGGCTTATCATACATTTTCTACGTAATCCAGAAGTTGTATTCCTCACACACACTTGAATTCAGCTGTCGCCTTCTGTTGATCGTTTTAGTGGTTTCCTGGCATGCTGGCCTACTGCTCCGAACTTGATAAAATAATTCAAAATTTATGCCCTAGCTCGCCTGTGTCTGTTAATGAACTGGAAATGAATAGCACCAAAAAAATTATGACGAATAAGGCAGAAGTCTAATCTTTGAATCTCTTGAGATTTCCAAATGATTAGTCCACTATGAAAGATAATTTGGCACAACGTGTAATCGTATGCCCAACAAACGGAATTCAATTGGTAGTTAAATATAAATTTGAAGATTTCAGACTCTGTCCGTCCAGATAACTTCAAACAAACCAAATTCAAAGTGCAACATATTACCCAACAGTTGGCTATATTGGCAATCAACTATCGTAAATTTAATATCGTTGTAAAAGTTGTTGAGCAGTCTGTGTGTTTGCAATCATTGAGCGTTTGATGGTTACGAATGTATCGTTAACATATCGTATCCAGAGTTTTGGTATCACCACTGGTAGCGCGATATTCTCTAACCTCTGCATGACCGCCTCTACCGTGAATCCGGATATGGGCGAATCCATTGGAATTTCTTCAAGTTGTTCGTAGATTTTACTACTGAATTTTAAGTATGTCGACAAGCATAGTTCCATGAGATTGCATATGCTTCTCAGTTTCAATTATTCATTCGGTTGGGGATTTTCTTCTAATAGTTTTCGTGGTGTTTCTTTGGCTAGGATGAGGCCAGTGGACTTGGAGAGTGCTGTGACATCAAACGGAATAATTGCCTCGTCTTCTTTTATCCTTATGTTTATCATTCTGCTCAAGAACTGCAGACCATTGCTGACGGAACGGTCTGAATATTCTGACTACATGAGCAGGAATTAGTCATCAAAAGATACGATCAATTTTCTTTGATCACTGGCCACGAGGATGAAACTGGACATAACTTCGACTTGAATATCACAGAAATCCTTACTCAAGCAGACACTAGACATTCAGGAGGATTTCTCAAAGCCTGGTATTCATCAGCCGAATCAATGAAAAAACACGTCGAGCTAAACAAGATCTGTGAACCCGTGCTTACCAAAGATTTGAGGAGATGTAGACACCATCAATCCAAAGGACGATAAACCCAAACGAAGCAACTTGAACAGATCAGACGAAATTCGAAACGGGAGAATGAATAACCAATTGGATGGAATCCAAAACAAAGAAATGACTCACTCACTCAATTTTCAAGAACCAACCAATCAGATTCGAGGTCAAAGTTCGACAGCAACAGGGAATAGCCAATCAGATTCCAGATTAAGGACTCAAGAACGGCAGGAAATAACCAATCGGATATCGGGTCAAATTTGGAATGCAACAGGAATCAACCAACGATGGACCAGGTCAAAAGTCAAGAACAACAAAAAAGCGACTAAACAAAATTCAGGTCAGAAGGTCGATTTACTCTATTATAGAAGAGCAGGCATCCATCTAACTTCACTAAACTCCGCGCTCAAAAACTATACGTTAAGACACTTACGTACTGATGATATCACCTCGGTTGGTGAGGAAACGCTTGCAAGCTAGATGCCAAGTTCGGCAAACATACCAATATCGAAAGAATGTTTACACGCATACACACTAAAGATCAGTAACTAGGGCAGTTTAACTTATGAGCAATTGATATGTACCAGCCAGCAGAGTTGACATAATGTGAATAAGGTTCTGATAGTAGGCGATGGAAATAAGTTCAAACAAACTGGTCAAACGCAAAGAGATTATTGATGCACGAATCAACTGCATTCATTTATCCATTTTAATTTATCTTTTTTAGTTTGCTGACTCCTTTTGTCTTAACGGAAATAAACTTTTGCGGGTACACTTTGATTGTACAATAATTTGGTTTGCCGATCACCGGGTCATCACGAAAGCATTTGAAGAAGAGGCAGTTTACCTCAGGAATGATTTTCAGGGCATGCCGGAATATCGAGTAAGTGCACATACTCTTTCAATCTGTTTAGGTTACGCAATGATAAAGTATTCTATAAAAAGAAATAATTACAGCCAATTGAATTTTCTACTACTAACTGTAGAACTGTGGCACATATTCCGTCAAAGTTTGACCACAATGTTTATTTCTTCTAGGATGTGTAATAAATGGTAAGCTAGCGCACAGTTTTTATCAACACTAGTACTTCTCAACGATGCTTATCTTTTCAGAACAGATTACTTGGCTCCATGAAGGGATTTTAAAATTTCCTTTATCTTTTCGAATTTTCCGTAGAATATGCTAAGTTCTCAAATGCTATTCCAATGTTTGCAGCGATAGAAAAAAGTAATGCCAGTTTTTACCAGTAGACCCGGTATACATTAAATTCTGAAATCATACAATGAGAAAAAGGTTTCCTCATTTTCATTTCAATTGTTTTCAGAATTGGAGTATCTCATTGGCACGCCGATTCCGTGCTTTAAAGCTTTGGTTTACACTCCGAGCGCACGGCTTAGAAGGGCTAAGGAAGTATATTCGACATGTAAGCAATGTTAATTTAACCTAATTTATAACTTCAAAAGTGTTTTGTTCAGTATATGTGGCTTCCTCTGTCACAGCTAAATCAGTTTTGCTGTAGCCTTCTACAATTAGGCCACCCTGAACTTATGGGCAAAATTCAATAAACGTATGAACCAGACTTCACAAAGAATTCGTGCCCTGTTGCTCATTCTTGATTTCAGGCTTGAACAATCATTTTAGGGATATATTGTTTTCTGTCGTCAAATCACTGGACTACATCTCTATACTTGTACTTATTCGAGAAAGTAATATAGAAAACAGCTACACAGATTTGCTTCGGTTGGCTTACAAGGTGAACGTTGAGCTCCAGTCCCTGATTTTTCCAGTTGGCATCGAGGAATCTTAGACAAAGACAGTAAGAGAAGTAATGATAAAGGAATGGCAACTAAACAGTATCAAGCAAACTGGGCGTTCGTTTTAGATGCAGTTGAATCGATAGCGGTTCTCAAACTTGCACACTGGCACGAACCATATTCCTTACTTCTACCCTTCTTCATCATAGCTGATTAAGAAAACAACGCCTCAAGCAAAACATTTCAGAGAGAACCACTGAATCAAAATTCAATCAGATTCAAGTACAGTGAGGTGAAACTTAGTCTTTTGCCACGAACTGCACTTTGCGGATTTTTGGTTTTGTCCCACAACCTCTGTTTGTGGTGGGGATTGAAGTAGACTCTTAGTCACTGCACCATAATTTCTGTTGAAGCCAATCTTTTGTTTTTTTTTATCGCATCGTAATCGAGTACTGACTGAAGTGAACAGGGACACAGTTAATCTAAACTATGTGAAACTATTAATTATTCTTGAGTGAAACAAAAACGAGAAATACTAACAGTTACACGGGATTGAATCAGTTAGATGAACCACATGCCATGAACCCAAGATAGAACCGCGGGCTTTTTAACATATCTGATTATCCTGTGTCCTTCATGGACTAGTGGTGTACACTAGCAATCAAAGACTCAAGTTATCAATACAGAATTCACCACATGGCTGATTTGTAACTAACTAGGATCTCTGTTCACTTAGTAAGAATTTTGCCATTAGTCAGAATTTGGCAATTTACATCACTTTTAATAAAATACACGATGGCGAAGCTACGCTTCAGATTCACTGGAACGAGACTGGCAGTTTTCATCGTAACTCATTTTCATTGTAAGTTATGTGCACGTGAACGTAGACTGGAACCATGGAAGGTATACAGTACTGTCCTGATGTTGAATAAGTGTGAAAAACAACTTGACCGCAATTTTAACGTTTGACTGGATTTTACTCCAGCTTTCTGTTACCGTCTGCAGCATGTTGGCATGGCCAATTCCTTCAAACAACTCGTATCACTAGATGAGCGGTTTGAAATCTGCAACGATGTCCGCTTTGGTTTGGTGTGCTTCCGACTGAGGGTAAGTTGTGCTATCTTAGAATTGTAGAACCGACTTCCGTTATTGTTTCCACGTTGCGAAAATCCTTTTTAAACGAAGTGAGCCTCTTAATTCTGCTTCGCCTCTCTTGTCTGTGAATAGTAGAAAAGTTTATCCACAAGTTTTGATTCAGATTTCGACAAATTTCGTTCCTAATCTGTATGATAATATAGATCACAGATAAGAAAGGTTGGTCATATTTCGGATAACTTATGGAGTGCCACTGGCTTTTTCTTAATGTTCTACAGCCAAGTAATGGTAGACTGGAAGCTCTAAGTGCCTCACTTGTAATACCTCGCATGAAACGAGCACTGGTGGTCATCAAACGCTCGTTTCACAGACTTATTAAAAGTTATGTGATGTATAAATCGTAAATTTTAAACAGCGTCTACATGCTGTCTTCGTACAATCGACCACCACATGGTGTAAAAAAATCGGCTATCCTTCAAAGTCGTTTGTTTAAGATATTGAACAAACATTTTGGAAGTTTCCACAATAACAACAGGAATTTGTTGTTTCGAGTTGGATTGAGCATCAGTCCACAGAACAGAACAGCCGACTATCAGTTGGAACAGAAAACAAAGTAGTCCAGCTGGATAGGACTCTCGTTTCGTACTCCGCCTCGATCATTCCAGAAAGTTGTTATTCCTCTTATGCTTCACATAATTGCTTACCTCTCTCCAGAGAGGTATACGACGGCATATAATACTGATATGAGTGGGTAGGCTGTTATGGTGACACAACCCTCCAATGACGTTCGCCTAACGGTAGGGCTGGGTGTTAGGAGGCAAATTCACCAAAATAATGATCATCATTGCAAACCAGTCAGGCCTTTGGTGACGGCTGACGAAATTAGACATCAACAAAGCACTGAGGGGCACGTCAGACCGATAAGCAAGAGACCTGCAAGTGAGCGTGGGTGTCACGCCAGCCCGAGAAAAGAACGCCTATGGAATTGGCCTTACTTAGCCACTTAGTAGCGAAGTAGCCTAAACAAACAGACAGTGATTCAACAAGTAAATGGTCAAATTGGGCCATTATTTCATGATATATATTTACTGACATTTTATCCATTTGGTAGAACTGGTAGTCGGCAATACAGCGTGTTTTCCGCAATCGTGTTCTTCTTGTCTTCGTGCAAGTAGACTAGGTGGAGCCGCATAGCAGGTACCCAGGTCAAGCAGTCATGTCGTATTAGAAAGTTGGCAAGGGAAAAGGCACGTTATATCACTGGTACCGACTGCTGGTCTTCTAATATGTGCCCTCTGCTATTCCGTTTTCTGGTCATCTGCTATATACTGAAGACATTGGTTGACAGGAAAAAATCACACGGTTTCTAGTCAGACCATCTTGGTGAATATTCGATAGATCTCTTTCGCCCATCTGCCGCAGAAAATGTTTCTTACCTAGATATGTTCAGAGCATTCGTTTACTGTTTGGGACTACACGGTGTGAAGGCCGGAAACTTTTAATCAATTTATCAGGTAATAACGATTCAAATGGTCGGAGGCATCGACCAGAGGTATTAAAATAGAAGCTACGATAACTTCTTCCCCGCGACATTTTTCACAAAACCTGGCGGATGAGATGTTCGACTCAGAAACTTGCTCAAACAATCATCTTATATCTACGCAGTTTTGCGGACGACAGTTTCTTCGGATAGCCTACAGCATCGAACATTTTAGCTCTCCTGTAAAAGTACATTTGACCTCATCGGTTGTCAGAATTTGTCACTTTTCCAAGTGTTCGTTACACTGTAAAAACTAGTGTAAACGTTGATCTGTATCATTATTGCAAGGCCCCTGCACACGTAGTCCATTGCGTAAACAGGTCTGTGCGTGGAAAAGTATGCTAGTCTTCTTGTTTTATTACAACCTCGTTAATTTCCCCCACGAAATTATGAATGCATCAAAAAATGGGTGATCACGATCACTTCAGGACAAGAGTAAAACCGTGTAACATTTAGAAGGAATCGTGTCCATAGTTTCACTAAGTCAACAACGTAGACCGGGGCTGATCCGATGGGTTATTGCAAAGAACAGGTTTCAGTACCCATCATAAAGATGAAGAACAGCTGTCATGGATATGTTGGAACGCCTCAACATCACACTAAACGGGGACTTGCACAGTTAATTTCAATGAAGAAATTTATCCAATTCACCAGGAGGTTGGCGAAGACCAACTGCTTACAAACCTCATCTCAATCTCTTATAGGAACCTCAGGGATGCTAATTACAAAATCGTTGGTTAGTTTTAGCCAATCAGAAAGGAAAACGCAACATTGAGGATAACTGACAAACACTGCCGTGCACTTTCAGCCAGTCGAAAATGTAGCCACTGAAAGCAAAACTAAACTGTTGCTGTTGAATATGATTAATTCTTGTAGTTTGGAATAGTATTTCGTTGATACAGACGACAGGACACATTGCAGAATAAATTTCTCATACGCTTTTGAAATTTAATCAAAGAATGGATTCTGAAGAGTGAAACCTAACTCATGGCATCAGCTAGTTTTCTGGAAGCTGCAAGTTTGAATGTGGTGTTTCTCAGTCTTTGATGGACGTTTCTTATAAGACATAACATTTGCTTAACCGCGTTTCAGGGCAAAAACGAACTAACTCAAGAATTAAACAATCGGCTGTTGAACGATGGAAGGGTTTTCATGGTTCCGGGGTCTATCAAAGATGCGAAAAATCAAGAGAGCACTGTATATTTCCTTCGCTTTGTTGCCTCACCACAGACGATGTTGGAAGATGTTTATTTCACTTACAAAGTCATATCCGAAACAGCAGAAACTGTGCTATTCTCCAATTCAGCACAAAAACTCCGAGACGGCGTCATACACAAGTATTAATACAACAATGTTAGTTGTGCCTTAGTTCATGCTCATTTCAATGAACTATCAAAGTATTGTTTTGCAGTCAAGACACGCTATGATCTAAGCTGCAACCTTTACTTAGTGTTTATTCACGAAATCATTTTTCCTTTGGCTTTTTGCACTCAGATTATTTTAAAAATTAAATATATATTCTTGCTCCTCACCGCAACTTCTATTCTATTAACATTGAATGTTATATACAGTAAAGTATAACCTCGCTGGACTGCTTTTTGAGACAATGAAAATTTGATAAAAATGTGTTGCTCAAAATCCAACACATCCCATAAAGAACAATTTTGGTTTCAGCGAACAGAACTGTTTTCGATAAATTCTCATCTTAGGCCGGTACAATTATATATCAAATCAAGAAACTGTAAGGAAAATTATTGATCAAAAATAGTACGAGGGTAAAGCGATTGGGTAAAAAACAAACACGATTTCGTTGTGGTTATAATCACAAGGCAGGTAGGTTTTAGGAAATCAGTGTTAATTGGGGTGAGTTGGGGGGGACGGGATCAAATTGTCGCGTGCGCTGACTGCAGGTGTTTGGCCACGGTAATCCCAGGTTATGAACGGAATGTTTTTGAACACACAAATCCGGCTGACGTAATCGGATTGTTCTCAATGATTTCTGCGGGGATTTTCAATTATTTGAAACATCCCATAAATTAGGCTTACGATGTTCAGTCAAACTAGAGGAGACATATATTACTAGATATTAACGTCTCGATTTACTGTCGTCAGCCGCTAATATAAAACCAGCAAATTTCTTATAATCTCCACATAACAGAAACGTCTAGACGAACCGCCCACGCATCCTTGACCTTCTGCAGGTTCATAGTACTATCAATCCCATGGCAAGTAGACATTTTATAAGCACATTTTGTGCAACAAAAATCGACCGGTTTCTTCTGTTTTGCCTGACTGGATAAAGGGAATTCAGTGTTTTAATCCTATGATGTCACTCAACTCCGTGGTAAAATCGTACAACTTAAACTTACCATGATTTGCTTCCATATCATCAAGTATTCATTGAAGTAAAAGCTTTGCGTCAGGTGTCAGACCGTCACTAATTGGCACTCTCTTTTCTGTGTGAAGAAAAATTCTCCTTTCAGTGTTGGTTATCGATCCTTTTACGCTATTGTTGTCCATTGCACTGCTCTAACTATCTGGCATGCCTATCAAAAATTCACCACCTCGCCTAAAATCCACTGGGTTCAACATATTTACTACCGTAAATTTTTGAAGAAGGCATTGGTTGCTTCACGCGTCTTACATTTCCTGCTGCACCGCGGGTTTTCGGGAAAATTCACGCAACCAGGGGTCACATTGTTTCAGATGGGGCAATATTAGGCTTGGAAAAGAGCACTACAGCTAGGTGTAATTTCTTATATTATTACGCCTTTAGAGCCGTCGCCCGATTTAGATGTATATACATCTTGAATACACCGGCAACAATTTAGAAGCTGGTTTACTTCCCGAGTGCGGTACGATGTCATATCTAGTGGCACAACATCCGGAGTCAGGTACTAACAAGTTTGATGTTGTTTTTATCATTGGGCTGTCATATTTGTGTCTCTCAAGACTCTGTTCATGGTTTCGTCGGATTGCAGACTCTTGAACTTAGTTAGTCAGTTCTCAGTCCATGGTGAAATCATGCGTTGTTCAGTACATTTTAGCCGCAACAGCCGAAATATATAGTTGCATTCACGAAATACCTTCCCTTATGTGCACGACACACACAAACCGACTATTAGTAACTGATGGTTTGTAACTACAACGGACAGTAGGCCAATTATCTTCAAGCTATGATCCTGTCGGTCCTTGTTTCCCAGTCGTAGCACGTATATAAATTACTGGACTGGCTGAAATTAGATTTTTCAGCAGTGTTTATTTCTGTATCATGTCAACGTCAAACTAGTTACTGACAATCCGTCAGAACCAGCCAGACCACGTTAGCTAACACCAGAAGAACTGAAGGCAGAAAAAGAAAAATTCCGTTACATGCTTTGGCTCGGTTTTGTTACAGTGTTTAGTGAAGGTAAACGAGGTCGTCGTAGAACGAATGTGTGGCATCATCCGAACAGCTGTCCTTTAGAGCGTACTCTGTTATATTGAACACAACGCTTTTGTGATTTGCGTTGACAGACAATGTATTGAGTCTGACAGGGCATAAGAAACTGTTCACTGGAATCCAGTCGAGCTTACATTGCTCTGCTGTGGAACTCAGTAAGATTCACACTTCAGCGCAACCACAAGATTCAACTGTCGAAAGGATGATAACTTCTAATGCGTTCCAGTCGTTTATGCTGTAGAATGGTTTATCTTAAAGGAATCAACCTCAATTCTATGACTCATAATTCTGATCTGTGAGACAACAAAGTTTTCCTGGGGGACCCTACTCGCGGCTAACGATTCAAGATCCTGAATGACTAGGCACTGAGGAGCTTGTCTGGCCCTATAGTGTAGTAAACGAGACATTAGTGTATGATTCTGAGAACTACTGCGCACAGCGAACATCCACAGACCAAATGAAACAGGAAAAATCGTGCATTGTAAACTGACAAAACCAGTGGATTCAATGGTATTCTAGTCGAATAGTAAGCACACCAGCATTCACTGTGTTCAGAATGTGAGTGTCAATATCCAAAATAAATTTCGCCGACAAACATTTAATTTTATTGAACATAGGACTTTTAAGTTGGTTCTGTCAATGTGACCGGGACTGCAGATTAATCAAGACATTATTGACTTGCTTAAATTCTACCAATAACGATAGATATCTATCGCGAGATGTTAACGGTTCGTTTATTCTCTTCAGTCACGAAAGCAGAACGCGAGTGAGGAGAGTAAACGAAACGTTAACACCTCGTGATATATGTCTACTAATGTTACAAAATGCCACAGTCTCAAACAAGTTGCATTGGCGTAAAACAACCGCATGCGGTCAACATTATCAAATGGGTGATTATCACTGTTTTATCATGCATACTTACGTCATTTTAGTCGTGAGATGAGACTGACAATTTGTGAACGAAGACGTCATAGTCAGCATAATATGTGAACGCCATTCCATGTCCAGATTTTTGCATTGTAGACCAGAATGTTTGAGTGCCTTGATGAGTTATGTTTGGTTTCACGACGTAGAGTTGCGAACCCGGATGTCAACAACCTCTACAAAAGTCAACTTGGATAAAGGTAATGATCGATGAACAGTGCGATTCATTTCCTTAGTTTCTGACCTCGAATCAGTTAACCGCAATGTATGAAACTTCTCTTATGTGACAGCATTTTAGACTTAACTATCAACTAACGCAAACACGAAAGCTTCGGGAAGCCAAATTGAAAACACATGAATAGTATATATGGATGTAGCTGGATACATACAATAGGACAAACGTTCAATTTTCTCGCGCACAAAAGCATACGTTACACAGTATAGCCACTACAGCTATAGGAATGTGCATAATAGGGCAGACTAATGATTCAGACGAAGTCCAGTGGTGACATGTTTGCTTCTGTTTGAGCTAGCAGACTGTTCCATGGATAGTGAGTGATATGATCATATACGTCTTTTGTTTTGAGTAGCCAGACAAATAAATGTTTGATAACTGGTCACGTAATGAAACTGGTTTTAACTACAACGATAGGAACCCAGAGGAAGGATGGTCACAATATGAACGTCGCACTTGAACACGCAAGACAATCCATGATCTAATCAGGCTACCATCGGTTCTGAGCGATTAAATGAAATGTACGGTGTTAGGATGGTTTATTTGATTTTATCATTTATTATAGAGTATCTTATATGAAGGTAAGCGTTAACAGAAATGAGAGGAATTTCGAGCAAGCCGGTTGCCAAACGTAAATCCTCGTTTGCTAGTCAGTAGAAAATTAAAGTTGGGTTTTCCAAAACGAATAACAAGCACGACTAGACCTACAATTATCTGATTAGAAATTAAGCATGCCCATATTTTCAGGCTTCATTGTTGTATCCGTCTGTCTACTAGCTTGAACCGCAATTTCCGCTTATGGAACCTTGTCTCAACGGTTAAAATTAGTTACATGTCCACGTTCGCTGTACGGAAGTCTCGCACTGTCCTGAAACTCTGATAAAAACGAATCAACTTCGTTTTGTTTCATCGTTGGACATCATATTATAAGCCAGATGAGAGATCTCCTCTGGGACACCTTCAGGCCTACTTAAACATTTAGTAACACACGTCCGAAACCCGACAAGTCACCCCTCATTATGACGCAGAACCTTCGGATTCTGGCACTGAAGTACCATTCTAAATTTACCTAACAGCTTGCTTTATCACAAAATAAACGTCAAAAATATCGCCGAGATTAAACCGTTTATCGCTTATTCCATCTTCGTACTACCAGGACCTATCAGTTGACCTTAGAAGATGCTACGCTAATTCATTTTCATTGACATCTACACTTATATGTCTACACGGCGGTGTCTCTACTCAGCCATCGCCGATCGTATAATAAAATGGTCAGCATCAAACATTAAACAACGGCCGCAATTGTCATTGTGAAAATTTCCCAGCATAAATGAAGAATTCCAGTGTGGCACAACCGATATTTTGACAATGAAAATCATACACTCATCGTGCCAAGACGTCTGTAGCTTTCCAACAAGTCTCCCTCTTTCGATAATCCCGATGTCATTCACAAGTGACATAACGTCCTCGCCCCAGCTGGATCCAGCTAACCGATTCCCAAAACAAGTTAAGTATAACCGTCCAGATTTGGTCATGTGTCTTTTCAGACATCGTCATTCTGCCAAACAGCTCTGTAGGCCAAAACCAAGCCTACCAGATTCTGAGCTAGTTCTGCCAACCAGCCCGAGGCAACTAAGATACTTGAACTCATAATGCATGTAGGCACCTTTGTTACGAGTGACGTTCCACCAACAAAGGCTTCTGGTAATTAACCGGAACATTCGGATTTGTACATGAAATTGGATAACCAACGTCTTATACTCGACAACCGTTCAAACGATAATGAGTCGCTGATCCAGGAACTATCAACGACCTCTGAATATCAATCACCACGACTAACAGTTTGCAGGTTCCAAAGCAAATTACTCCGCAGTGTTTGAACCTACTGAATCGTCAAATTGGTATGCATCTAATAGAGACTAATCCATTGAATCAACCATCAGTAGAATCCAGTGAAATACCCATAGGAGTCATATGTCCTAGGCATCCCTGTGGACTATGTCTCTTCCTATCAATCGGTGAAGCATTAATGGTTGACGTTCCTCCCATATTTTCGCTGATTATGACATCATTAAGTAGTGTCTTATTGCCCCAACGACTGCGAGTCTGGACATCAGGGACTGGTCGACTAGTTTTGGTTTGTATACATTAGACATCAAATATGCATGCGCTATATTCATAAGGGCAGCAGTGATTCAACTGCAGGGATGTACTGAGAATGATTCATTTTAACAATTGTTCGCACTTTTGAAAACATTCCGAACGATGACCAGCTTTCCCCTATCTTGTAAAAGACCACCAACCAAATCTACGAAACCTTATCTTGCTACTTGAAAACCATCAAGACAACGGCGCCACAACACCATGGGAATCACAAATAGCTGCCATCACGTCGAGTCTAACTTCGACACACACAAAACCTCTACAAGCGAACGAAGACAAACGTAGTAACGACGATGCTTGACGGTTGATGAAGAAATTTCATTGCTGATGATAAACACAAACTCTCTTCATTTACCGACTACTGGAGTATGGTGCTTGATGACTCGGAGGTCGGTGACAACTGTCCTCTAAGCAGTGTAACTCCACGCGATCGTAGCCTCGTCGTTCCGAACTCCAAGGCTGAAACACCCAGGCAATCATTTTCCTTGAAGGACTTGCATACGAGTTGATTAACTGGCGTCGTCTTTTGATTTAGTACTGATTACTGAAACACTTTATTCACAGCGGAACACCGCTCGGATAAGATTTGGATTCAAGAGTTTCACTCCGCCTCGGTCAGTTGACTTCCATCGGATTTTGGCGGTCACAAGATACTTTCATAAGATCTGAGTTAATCATTGGGCCCCATTATTTTTCTCTGCTCAACATGAAGTTGGTTCGCAACAGCGAGATGAAACATTTATAGTGATAACTATTCTGCGTAGCTTGTTCAGGCATTCTCAAACAACTCACCCCGATTGTTCGCTTGTAAACATTGATGTACCCTAGGTTTTCGACAACATAACGCATGATTCCATAATAGCAGCAACCGTTGCCGATGGTTCACCTATCATTTCGTGCAACTATCCACGTTAAGTTTACAAGACTGGTAAATCTTGTTTACAAAGCCGCAATTTTCTTCTTAAAAGAGATGCTCTTCAAGGAAATCCTCTGTTCCCCCTTATTGTTTATATTGGTTTCAAATGAATGTTTTGATCCTCTTTTGATTTTGACTTTTCCGTAATAACACTTGGTGGTCAATATGACCACTTTGCGTATGCGGATGGTATTTCGCTGAAGGCTGCTTCGAGAGGCACACTAACAATCAGATTGGAACATCTGCAGGATTGCTTGTTTGAGAACCGTTTCATCGTGAACCATTCGATGACCCAAAGTGTCGACATCGTTCTTGAAGACCTTCTCTCGGAAGTAAGTGAAACCAACATAGCATCCGATTTCAAATTCCCAGGTAGGCCGTTCAACTTGGGACGAATCCATTTAATATATGTTCCTTTTGATCTATCAAGAATACTGCAGGAGGTGACAGCAGCGTCTCTAGAACCACAGCAAAGAATAGAAATCAAGCGGATCTATCTACTACCGACAATGCCTTATCAACTCTTTCTCAACGCCGACCATAAAAATTCGCCAAATTCCTTGGATCGGGCATTAAAGTTGAACACTAAGAAGTGGCTGTGACTGCCCAAAGACATGCCCAACGCTTTTTCTTATTCGTGTAGCGATGTCGGCGGCCTCGGCACACCCCATATTTAATGACTTGCGTCTGTTGGTTGATTTTTCACCGGAAAACCCTTGTCATTAGGAGATGCGGTACTACAATGGGCTTTAAGTGATCCATCTCAATCGTTTCATCGCAGTGCTTTCACACCGATGTTGACAGAGTTGGTATGGCACCAGGCATTGTATAATACACATAGTGGTGCCTGTTTGCGATTTTCTCAACGACGCCCATGTTAGACAACTGGTTTCAGAATCCGATCAGGATTACTCCCCTCCTCTATACCAGAACAATGTGATTTATATTTGGCGCGTTGCCCACGAAAATCCGTCGCTCACATAGCAGTCCACACTCATCGAAGGAATTAAAATGCGGATGTGGTACCACGAAAGTTTGTCTCACATACTTCAGCCAAGCCTCTTTGACAATTCTGACAAGTACAGACTGCACAATATTGTGGTTGCATTAATAATTCATAACCTGAAGAACAATAAACTCTCGGTGCTACCAGAACCCCATATCCTCGAGGTAAACTCATTTTTTACACCCGACACCCATATATTCAAAGTCGGTGTCATCTTAGTTGCCGCCGTAGCCATTTGTGACCTGCGTCGAATGGAAGCCATAATCAGGTTGAACGATAAATACAGTTCGCAAGAAATTGCTCAGTGCGCTTCCGTTTTTTTCCTTTTCCGGAACCGCCCATTCTCCAAAATATTTCTGTCCCAGTGCAATTAATAACAGAGGTACACCCATTATCATACAAATTCCTCCAGAAAAGGGACCTGCCAAAATGTGATATTTCAGAAATTTGTGTAGCGTCTGTTCACAGCTCAGCCAAAGTATTTGATTGATGAATGAGAGGTGCCTAGGATACTCGTGACACGAACAAACGTTAATTTCAATAAGTTTTTGTTCCTGATACACCAATCCAAATATGCACCATCTGTTGCACGATTCGAAATATCGAAAATTGCGTTTCAATTATACAGAGGCATCACAACCCATCTTGGTGAATCTTGTTGACTGCAAATCTGTTTTCCATCAAAAGTAAGTTGTTAATGTTACTTCGGTGAACATTACTCGATGTACATCTTCTCATTGTCTTATTCATGCTAGAAGAAAGGTCAACAACGCCAAATCAATCAAAACATGGAAAATCACTTTCCCTATCAGAACAATAAACACACTATAATAACCACAACCAGAACAGACAGTATGACGTCCACCGCATAACCACCTAATGGCCTTGTGAATATCTTAAACAACCGGTAGGTAGAGACTAATCTTTGTACCTGACATTTTCAAAACATCAATGAACTTGTATGAAAAACGGTAAATAATTCCAAGGTGCATGCCACCCACATTACTTTGCGTTCAATTGATAGCTCACGGGATGGTTAACAATTATACTAGCAGCGTGTTGTGAATCGGTCCCCTATATGATAGTTTCGTCAATCCAAATTACCCGACTTTGTTGGTCATCTACAGTATAGAACTCAAGTACCACAGTTCTTTCGACATGATCTACGGTTCCATCGGGCTTTATAAACGGGGTTGGTATTTGTATCCGTATCTCATCATAAGATGTATAGTCAAAAGTTCCCAAGTTATCTCTGACTCCTAGCCAAGTAGTTGTGTTGAACGCAAACTATATATTTTGTTATCTCAAGACAAGACATTCCGGATAACTGTAGTTCTCAGGTGGAAAACTGACTGACCACCTGAGAAGCGCTTGCTCCAGAAAGGTCGCCAACAGTTGAGCGGGGAAGAGAACGCCTAACCAAAATCACAAGATCCAAAATACAATAGAAGTTCTGTGTCCATTACCTATCATTTTCACTGTGGTGTATCACTCTCTTCCCTTGAACGTGTACCGAGACGTACAAGTCCAACTTAGCCTTAGTCAACTAAATTACAGTTGTGCTACTGGTTCAAGCCTATCGCTAGTGGGTCAATGTAAAATCAAAATACTGAGTAGACTTAGTTAAGCTTAACATAGGAGTCTGAACAATGATAGTACTCCATGAGTAGATGAATTTTTAGTAGTAATGTAAAATACGAACTAACCAAGATATCAGGACAATTGCCATAGCAGAATGAAAAATTCAAATAGGATATCAATGACCATGCTTCTACAAAATATTCGCCACTACAGGCGGTTATCTTCCCATACACAATGCTCGGCTGACGGTCAACCTCTCTACTGAAAACTTGGGCCGTATTTTATGAATTCGAATTTTGACTACCCATGGCGGATTACGGAAATTTGCAACATTGCTGCAAGTGACAACATAATGATAAATGCCAGATAATCATCTTTCGTATACTGTAGTCACCGCGTTTCACTTGTCTCACTTGTTACCCCCTCATTTCAGTCGCCATTTTGAGATGCGTTTAACAAGATACTGTAGTATTGTTGTGACCGCAAAAGACGCTTGGCCTGAGAATTCGTTTATTGCACAAACGCCCACATAGGTCATGTCAAAAATCAAACCTCAAACG
>JTDE01003523.1:0-15045 GCA_014338405.1 Paragonimus skrjabini miyazakii
CTGAATCCCGCACCTGGATGCAAGTCTATCGAATGTTCGATCCGCGTACCGAACCCCCACTGATCCTCCGTATTGTGAATAGATAAGCGAATTCATTTTTGAGTATCTGGAAAACCGTTTTTTGATAAGGATTTGGTAGCGACTCTATCCATCTGGCACTGCTTTTCCGTCTTCTAGTGACGAAATTTCACAGTATCATCATTGTCATTGCTTTCCTTCGGGTTTGTGTTTGCCCTCAATTAGCACTGGAGATCGACATCTATAATCATTGTTTTCACACCATCAATCACTAACATTGTGTGGCATAGCCTGAGACTGCCTATCGGAATTTCAACATTCTGAGTTCCCAGTACCTGCAACGTCATCCGTCCGACCGCGATCATATTCCAGCCACCGAACTTAATGGACAATTCTTGTACTTTGCCTGTACTTGACACCCCTAGCCTCGCATCTACCACCGCGATCTTTTGTTCTTTGTCGGTCAGCACTTTTCCTTGTGGAATGCCCCCATGACAGCCCGATGCCACAGAAAAACAGGAAAAAAGACGTCTGTTAGAGCAAAGTGTTCCAGCCCGTTACAAACAAAGCAACAATTGCGATGGGTTTTTTCACGTACTTGTCATCCTTATGATCTTCCTGGTTCTGGATTCATCTTTAACTTTTCGATCACTCTTGTTTGTCGCTTATTTTCCTTCTTGAGACCACTGACTTCTAACCTTCCGGCCACCGTTCGTACGGGTAGATACTGGGCAATTCCGACCAGCTGGTCGATAACCGTGTTTCCACAAGGTTCAACCATGCGATCCTTCCCTTACGATTCCGGCGGCAAGCTTCCGGCAAAACTAACGTCAACTGCCGTGCCAGGTGTTACTAATGAACCAGGAAGTTTTCAGTGTCAAAACCCGGCGTCATAGAAACGGCTCACTGTCTGCTGTCCATCTTGTTCTTTAGTAAACTCCTGGGCCAGTGCCGATCGAAATTTTCGATACGAGACTGCGAAGTTCGTCTGTTTGATGGAGATTTAGACACTCTTCTGGTGAACGGTGTCCCAAGTGCTGTCAAAAAGTGTGCCTTGCCTTTCTGTCCGTTACAGCCGCTCCAAGTGCTGACAGCCACTCTTTTGCGTTTCGACCTGGGAATGAATGAGCTTGGCCAAGACAAATTCATTAAAATCCATTCAGGCTACTTGTAGTGAAATTTCGTTCAATAAAGCAAGGTCTTTCTATCCAAGTTACACCTTGCCAAACTGCTCGTGAGCTGGCGGTTACCAACTTGGAATTCCAGTCCACATCGCAGCAAGATTTCCATTTATGTATCGCGTGTGCCTCTGCGTGTCTTCTTGCATTTGGATGTCGTTTTCTCTCGTGGATTTCCACCATGAGCTTTGACCATCTCACACACTCACCCTTCTTAGTTCAGTTTGTTAAAAAAACAGCCGCGCATAGCTTAGTCAGGACGACTTTATCGTATTGGAGCCAACTTGCACTCCTGGAACTCATCGATGTACACTTATCGATGTCGCTTACATCTTTCTAAAGGCCATTTGTACATTCCGTACAATAAATATTCGGTCTTCATCCTTAATATCGTGTCTGGTTAACGCGTATCTGTGAATATTGACTAGATACGTCGCGCATCAAAAAATCTACTGTGCACATGAACCAAAACCTTATCTTAATGAGAGAGTAATCCGCAGATTCTGTATTCCGCTCACAATGGTTAACATCCGCTATGTAGAGGAATCTGCCAATAACCGCGAGGGATGTGCTGTTCTGCTGACAATTCGACATTATCGTCACTCAAAGGCAAAGATGAGATAGCAGGTGGATGGCGCAAGTATTGTTTATTCGAAAAACCAATACGTGGTTTATACGCTTTAATACAACGAACAAACGTAATCATTTGCATTTGGCCTTGGACCCAGAACATCACGGTTGCAACGGTTTCCAATATCCAGTTCCTGCATGTATCGAGAACCATTTCATGCCAAATTGCACTCCCATGTTCTCTTATTTTTCCCCCGGTTATTTCAATATCCAAATACATGCTCATGTCTCACTACTGAATAATGGTAGTGTAAGTGATATAGTTCAGCCGCTCGTCCTCACTACATTAGTACGTAAACTTTAAATTCATAAGAGCTGCCCGAAATGTTCTCTGCGGTTTTGCCTGCACAAAAACAAGCTCCTTAGCCTTGACGACAACATACGTCATAAAGTAGCCCAGCAGAGTGCATTGCATTCCGAGATTACGACTTCGTTGGAAATGCGGGTACACCCCCACTCTACCTGCAGTCAAACCTATACTGCTACCTTGGCGAGGTGGTCAGGCTTGTGTACTGTTTTGATCCGGCAGGCTTTGCTGACTAGGACTCCGGTCCTTCCAAGTGCAACCTTGTCAGACAGGCCAAAGGGGAGCAGTTACACTCATTGTATGTCGCACTACTGACCGCGTAGGAGTGCTTAGGTAGTGAGGCACGATCCTATGGGCATATAGCAGAACTATTTTCATAGTTGCGGCACTGCTGTCTTCCGTATTAGGAAGAAGGGGGTTAGGAAAGGTACCCTCAAACAAAGAGCACTCCGATCGCCCAACCATTGACCGTGACCGCCGGCGTATTATCCCATACGGTCGAAAAACATTTGTTATCTCTCAAAAGTTTCATGCAGCTTCGACCGACCTGGAATATGCGGACGACATTGTCTTATTTAGCTCCTCTGCCGAAAACATGCAAACCACGCTGAACAAGATGGGTGATCGGGCTGGTTTGTGTGGAATGCACTTCGCACCTTCAAAGTGCAAAGTGCTGTTTCGAGAATGGGGAATTGCCACCCTACTTTCTTCATTGCAGGTAATCCGCTTGAGACTGTGGACAGTTTCACATACTTGGGTGGCACTATCTCGTCAGCCTGTAATATTTCTGATGAGATATCAGCGAGGATAGTAAAGGCCCGATTTGCCTTTGCCAAACTCCGTCATCTGTGGCGTCGAAAAGACGTTAGGTTGTCGCTGAAAGAAAGGATATATAATATTTGTGTGCGTTCCGTTTTGCTTTATGGTTCGGAAACGTGGCCTGTTCACAAGTTAGATATTAACAGGCTTGCTGTGTTTGACCATCGTTGTCTCTGCGAATTGGCCCATATTAAGTGGACTGATCACGTGAGTAATGGGGCCGTTCGCCGGCGCGTATTCCGGATCGCTCGGGATGCACGATCAATTGTTCAGCCAATCACGGTACACAGCTTGCGATTTTCAGGGCACGTACTCCGTAAGTCATCTGATCGTTTACCGTACCGGGCATTATATACTGAAGCTACCAACAGTTGGGTAAAATCGCGTGGTGGTCAAGTAACAACGTGGTCACAAAATATGAAGACCTTGACTGCTCCATTGAGCAAAGTGGTTAGGTGTCGCCCGGCTGGATGGGGTCCTCGTGATCACTCAAACCGCTGGTTAGAGACGCTATCCGAGATGGCAGTGTGTCGCAGTCAATGGCGGACCTGTATCCATATCATTTCTAGTTCTTCCACTTAGTCTTGTTTTCATAATTTTCAACTTTCTTAGTAACGTTTCTCTTCCAGACTATTCCACGTCACTGTTGAGGCGAGTGGCGGCCTGAGCCACAGTACCTTTTGGTCAGGCTCATGACTGCTATAATGATGAGCTAATCTGGGATTGGTTTCGGTGTTGTGTTGTGCCCGTCCGCTCACCTGACACCATTAGATATCGTGGCCTTTTGGGTGAGCCCATTGGTCTGGGCTCCTGATTTGGGAGCCGGGACAATCGGTTTTTGCTTGTTGAATAATCAATCAATTAATCAGTGTAACTTTTTTCTTTTGTTCGTTTCTAGTCTTGCATTTGAGAAGCTGTGAGCAACTCAGATGAAAACAGTTGTAAATGATTGAAAATGTTACGATTATTGATTCTGGCTGTTTCTGTGACTAAAAGTCACGAATTTACCCTGGCTGGACAGACAAATAGATTTAACGGAAACCATCGAAGCAGGACAGCATAAAAAAGCTGATGGCTTCTCCGAAAAGGCATTCTTGTTCCATTCAAACATAACCGTACTTATAAGATCACAAACGACATCAGCCGAATAAACGTCAGAGCGAAATGTTATTCAGACCTGTATGTAAACCACAGTGCGCACTGTGTTATGTGTTTGCTCAGACCGAAACCTCCGATAAAAACTAAATCTACGAACATACCGTCTAAATATACGTGCAGAAAGTACTGAATATCGCTGATATATTTAGAAACTTACTTTTCCTAAGGTGGGCGTTTGTAAAAGTCAAGTTAATCTAAGAATACCAGAAGACAAGTGTAAGTGAACACATGCGACCAAATGCGTGCTTGCTTTGGCGATGTTTTGATCTTAGTTTCTCATAATTCGATGTCAGTTTCAGAGAGCCAAGTCGTTTCCTCTGACATCTCATATCTCTGTGGGCGTTCCAGCCGGATCGCAAAGGCGTGGCTTCGCAGACAGTAAGGAGAAAATGCACTCGTGTTTCATTAACGTACTGCGCTAGGGTCTGCAGCACCTGGCTCTGTAATCAAGTGCAATCAACGAATGCTCACTACACCCATCCGAGGTATGGCTGTGCCCATCACAACAGGGAACACACATCGTGCCCTCGCCCTCAATGTGTGCCTGTTCCGCGATCCGCTGGCTGTTGCACAATAACTTTGTTAGAGGGCATGTCAGCGTAAGTGCCGGCGTGGTGAGCTTGTGAATAATATAAAGTATCAGACCTCCATGCGCCAGTGAGGTTCGCGTGGCTTGCACGACTATGAATATGTGGAGTCGTGTTAGGGAAATCTCCCGGAATCTGTAAATCTGGCAGGAGGTCAGGCTACAGTTATATTCAGTTCTTTTCAAGTTGAACATCACCCACAATTAATCGCAGCTGTCGCATTCTCATAGACTTTTCAGTCGACCCCTTTCGAAAAGACGCACTAGACTCGAGTTTCATTCTCATTAAGGCTCGTCAGTAGTGCATATCCTCGCCACTGCCGGGACTAGAACCACGGCCAGTGTCAATATTCACAAGTCATAGCTAGCAACAAGTAAATATTTCACAACATGTAGTTCCACAGAATGAGTTGAATCTGACAAAATTGCCGATAAACTTGGAAACAACGGAATAGGAAAAAACAACAAACTTCTTATTCCGTCAAGAATTTCCATAAAGAAGGCCGTAGACTGATATTGCACGATTTGTGTCCGGATAAATTTCGCTGCATCTTTACGAGTGCATACTACAGACCATTTACATATCAGTATGAGGAAGCGAACTAGATAACAGAAAAACTCAATTGTCAGAGTGCACAATCATTGTCGCTACCACGGTAGTGACAACCCTACAAACAGTTGTTTCTGAACACACAACACGGGTTTGAACTTTCGGATTGCAACTGCTTCAACATAGCGCATTGTTCGCCTGTGTGACTTTGAATAGATAGCGCGAAATGCCGTTGTGGGATCACATTGGTGTTGTGTCATTAGAATATGAAGCGCAATGGATGATGCAGGCTCTTTGTTTCTATGCCCAGCTGTGACGTCATGTGTTTACGTGACCTGTTTCTTGACCCACTTTGGAATGTACTCCATGATTCTGGTTAGCAAATGACGTTCAATCCTGCCTATGCAGGATGCTCCGCATCTACATCGATATTCATAGATAACGTTGGATTTGGCTGACTCGGGCACTGGTTGTTTCATACAGGGCGTCGGAATCCGGAATGTTCTGAACAATCATTGGGACAACTGCATTGTATGTTCTCGAGATAGAACTAATCAGACGACAGTGAATAGGTTGGTATACGTCATCACCCTTAAGAGGAAAACGAGGAAATATCTGCCTTTTGGATACTGTGTCGGGTCGAACTTCTACGCTAACGAGTTGCTTAAATCTTGCAATCAACGGTTTAAGGTAACCGTTTAGTTGTAGGGTGGTCTCCAACAGAGTCGTCTCTTCTTGCACAATATCTTCAGTGCAACTACTTCTGACTCGATCAAACAAAGTGCGTAGCAGGTGGAATGCAAAAGTTCAAACCACAAAGTAAAGCTTCTAGCTGGATCGCAGTCATTTGACAGGACGACCAATTCGTCACGTACTTAGATAAGTCCTCAGGGACCAAATTAAGTTCGTCCACTCTTGAGTGTCTTCTCACAAATCAACATATTGGCGCCCCTAGATCGCTTAGATGTAACTACGAATTTATCATAATGCAACCAGATAAAGGATCGGGAACAGTTTTGATGGACAGAGTCAGCTACATCAATGAGATGTGACCTATTCTGAATGATTCTCTGAGATTCAAAAAGGGAGAAAGACCGGACAACCCGGTAGACGTTGAGTAGAGTATTAACGAAAAACTGCAAGTATTACTTGAAGGTAAGTTCATCAATGAAGTAACCTTTAAATTTTTAAAGTCAATTGGAACCCAGGTTCCATAGCTAAATGGACTCCCGAAACTTCATAAACCTGAATTTCCACTCAGGCCTATTTTTATATGTCTAACTCGTCACAACACAAAGTAGCTAAATAGCTCGCGAAACTTCTGAGCTCCATTCGAGACCGAATTACTCAGTTTTGTCTGAAAGATAGTTTCGAAATTGCTGGCCTACTTGAGACGATGAATATTCGGAATGAATATTTATGCTCATTTGATGTGCAGTCGCTGTTTACGAACGCTCCCATGGACAAATGTATCGAATTCCTGCTTCCTTACATAAGGAAGCTGTCTTGCCGATGACGCCTTACTTTCACTTACAGCTCGGTTGTTTGTTTGCAAGGTGTGGGCGCCTTGATGTTCTATGTTTGAATGTAGACGTAGCTATTTTTTAGTGGTTAGGTCCCCTCCTCACTCCCTTTTTTTCTTTTTCTCTTCCTATACAGGGTTTGCTTTTTCTCCGTCGTGGTTGTTTGGCAGTTAAGCCTCAATGTGAACCACTGATCTATTGCTGTCTATGATAATGGTGATGATGATGATGATCAACATCTAGCACTTCACTGGCATCCCGAAGTATAACTGGCATAACATTGTTCAAGCTACCTGATTGCCAGTTAGAGTGGCTAAGCATTTGAGGCCGGATAATTCAGTAGTGCCTAGTATGAGAATGTTGTATAATACCGACGAGCTCTGACAAGAACAAACTCGAGTCTAGTGATTCTTTCTAAAAAGGACTAGCTGTAAATCTAATTGAACGGGAAACTTGTGATCGTGCGTGAGTGGTTTTCAAATTCTGTCAATCTAACCCCCTATAATTGACATGATAGATGACTGTATCAAAAGTATTTTCCATGAAGTGTAGAATCTTTTTCATAACAAAAATGAAGACCTGGCAAAAGAGTAACACATCTGGTTGAGGAAACACACTATTTAATAAAGTATGAGGTTAAATTATGTGGGTTGGAAAGAAGACAGACTTTTGGCACTACTGAAAAAATACTTACATAAACATACCACGACATAGTTAGATTCCACGTAGTTCTAGTCGATATTTCGGATGTTGATGTGTTTGCTGAAGTATTATTTATGGAACTCCTATGTCCACCATTAGTCTCCGTCTTTCAAATCACGGCTTGGGGTGAAGATTTTCAATTTGTTTCAAACTTTTGGTGCATCACGAATTATTAACGCATATTTTGGTATTTATTTTTTGTATCTTCAACTGCATTTGTTGACTGTTTCATCAGAATTATCCTTACAGTCACCAAGTATAAAAGTAGGTTTTATTCTGCGTTAAATCGAAATTTAACTATGCATTGTGTAACAGCGTTATGTCTACAAAAAGTCCAATGCAGTATGTGTAGGGCAAAACTGACAAAATTCTAGTCAAATCGCTTTGTCATGAGAGATTGTCATGATTCAACTGTGTGCTACCAGCTGTCACATTAAATTCAGCGCGTTAACTTGTTGGCTAACAGCTATGCGATCAAAGTGTGTGTTACACGCGTATTGTTTATGCATGTTTGATATTATTTCGTATGTCTGAAATGTACTATTTGTCTGACGGAACTCAAGGTATTGATGCGTTGTCTATGTTAAGAGAAACCCCTGATTTTGCTCATCTTTATGGACTAAAAGCAGCCTATCAATATTCTGGGGAACAGATATTAACAGTCAGCGAGATTATGCCCAGCGAGACTGTTAGACATGTGTGGAAATCAAGGCTGGATATCGGTTGGTTAGCACGACATCATTCGGATATTTCATTGAAATACCATTTTCAAGAGTTGAGACGGTAGACACATGAAGATGAGAATGTTTCACGTAGCCATATACCAAAATTGGGAGTTGAACGGAAGTAAACTGGGACCGTCAGTGTGAGTAAATTAGGAACAAATAGTGAAACAGAGGCAATTTAGAGTAACCGCTCGTTGTAGAATGCAGTGATCCTGCAAGATTATGAAATACTGTTTCACTGTTTTGGTATTGTTTTGTTCGCTGAGCTTGGTATTTAGGTTGCAAACGTTTCATCACCAAACGAGGTGATTATACGCTGAAACACTTACGCACTGATTATGCCACTTTAATATAAATGGGCCTATATAATCCCCGACCCAAAAAACATGGCAGTTGTAGCCCCTTTTGCCCTAATTTGGCTCGCCATTAAAGCTCACTACCAAATCTGGTCTTTTGCTCTTCTGACTGAGAAGGGACTGAGGCAGACGCGATACAAAAAATAGGGAAAATAGTAAAGTGAATGAGACTCTAACGCCTGAACAACTTCAGCCGTTTCTTCTGCAACAAACTAATAATCATAAGGACTTGTAATAGAAACGTTTTTAAGCATTGTTACACAAGTCCGGGGTTCTGACTTCGACTCACAAAATAAATGAATAACAGTATTTTTGTTATGGGAGCGCTGGTGAAATCATTAAGCGAAGTTACTTTCGACGTTTCATTGAACCCGATATTCGAGATTTGGTTCAACAAGTACGAAAGCGTCTTCCAGAGGGTGGCACCGTCAAGCAATATATTATCTGAAAAACCTAGGAGCCACTATGAAAACTGGATGTAAGAGTCCACGAAACTTTATCAACTCCAGTCTATCTAAAAATAATTCGGAATTCATAGTTTGATGAGACGACGCAACTCCCGACACGCCCTCAACGCTCGACATAAACACTTGCAAGTGCTGTAGAATGGCACTAATGACTTCATAACCAACCACAAGAATCGTCAGCAAACAGCACAGTCGCTTGGAACTGCAGAATCAATGATGATCGGTTGTCATATCTCACCTTTGCCTATGGGATCCAGTCATCTCAGGTGACAGATGTCTGCACGCGTATTTTGAACATGATCGAACAGAACTCTGTAATGACTCTCCAAGCCGTTACACCAGAACGCTAAAGTTTAGGTATTTCCAAACCTGAGTCGACTATGATAGTATGACCACGGTCCTACAACATTTTAGGTTCCATATAAGTGGTCATCTTGATCAGTTTAAATTAAAAACAAGAACTGTCAGCAGGGCAATCACGCAAGGCCTCGTACAGCTTGCTAATGCAAAGAGAATGGCACAGCTCCCGAGTATTGTCCTAATAAAGAGCAACGGTTCACCAAATATGGTCATGAAGACCACAATGACGACTGCTGACAATCCCGAAAGCAGTACAGACCAATTTCCGAACAATTTCGTAGTCGATGAAAGGCATAACCATTCAATTCCAAGGCATTGACACCTATGTGCAACATCATTGTTGGTATAACACTTAAGTGCGTGTTGATTAACATCAGTTTCAACTGGAAACTGCTTCAGTTACAACGTAAAGTTTGCATCCTGCCCAGGTTGATGAAAAGTGAACAATCCGCCAGAAATCTTTTCGATAACAGTCTACAGTTATCTGGGATAATTGATTGAGCAGTCATTTTAGGCATTTAAAACAATTCGTCCCCTTTATGAACTTGAATAAGGCAATGAGAAGACGTAAATCATTTTATGTTCTCCGGACTAATATTTCGTACACACACGGACATACGACTAATGTTAAACATTAAGATAAGGTTCCATTGGGTGGAAATAATGGCTTAAGAGATTAGACAGATAGACACGGAAATGAAAATCAAACATATGAGAATACTGACTGCCATATGTTTGATCTGTCTGTCTAATCCCTTAAGCCATTATTTCCGCTCTATGGAACCTTATCTTAATGTTTAAAATTAGTTACATATCCATGTGTGATCAGAGTGTACGAAATATTACTCCGGAGAACATCACGTGATTTACGTCTTCTCATTGTCTCATTTTAGCACTGCTTAAGCAACAGACACCTGCTGTTAGTAAATGTTCTCTCATTGAGCTCGAGATAGCTCTTAGATAAGCCAATCAACGTAATATACAAACGTATGCGGCCGAAAATGCCTCCAAATTCATTTCCCCCACCCAGTGTTATGTCCATAACTAGCCGACCAGTGTTTGCAAAGACTTTTGATTAGTGATGAAAATGGAAACCCAGTCCGGCAGTAATTTGAGACACGAATCCTCCGCGCTATCCAAAGCTCCCAGTGTCAGATGCCGCGCTCCCAGCTGTTGGTCACAAAAATGACCAGCCAGTCGACTACTCAGTGCGCTGATGTATTAATTGGAAGAATGAAACTAAATGGTCTAGAGATCCATAGCTATCTGTCATGGTTCCAGAAATTCGGAAATGAAATAGTTAATTTAGCCCAACCCCAGAGCTAGCTTTGACGCAGTAGTAATAACAACTGAACTAAGCAAAGCAGACAATTTGTCTCTCGAGTACAATTGTACAGTTTATTGTCAACAATGTATTAAAATGATAGTAATGAGAAATAGGTTTAGTGACAATCATCACACTATCATTTTTAATCAACGTGTTCTTCACACTTAAGCTCTAAACAAGAACATATGTGAACTATAAAGAGCGCAAAATAGTGGAACAGAAGTTTATGGTTGAACTCGGTTGACGGTTTAGTGGTTTATTGTTTTCAGTTACATCAATAAATTGAAGCGTTTTTTCTTGTGTCATCATGATTGTCATGTAACTGACCCGATAATTAAACATCATCATCATAGTAGCCATGAGCCTGACCAGAAAGTGCTGTGGCTCGGGCCGCCGCTCACCTCAACAGTGACGTGGAATATTCTGGAAGAAAACGCTACTAAAAAGTTTAAAAATTAATAAAAGAAGACCAAACGGGAGAATTAGAAATTGTATGCATACAGGTATGCCATTGACTGCGACACGCCTAACTGTTGATGGCCTCAGTATGAAATCCCCGGTACGGTAAACGATCAGATGACATACGGAGTACGTGACCCAACCATCGCAAGCTGTGCAACGTAATTAGTTGACCAACTGATCGCGCATCCCGAGCGTTCCGAAATACGCGCCGGCGAACGGCCGCATTACTCACGCCATCAGTCCACTTAATATGGGCCAATTGGCGGAGACAACGGTGGTCAAACACAGCAAGCCTGTTGATATCTTCTTTGTGAACAGGCCACGTCTCCGAACCATAAAGCAAAATGGAACGCACACAAGCATTAGATACCCTTCCTTTCAGCGACAACCGATGATGAATAACTGAAATCAGACTGTTCACCAAACCATAATTGTTTCTTATGAGCTCGTGATGACTATACGAAACGTTGGTGTGCATTTCTATCGTTCTTATTCGGTAGATATTTCTTTTGGAGAGAGGGAGACAATTTTTGATCTCGTGAAAAATTAAAAATGCATGAGGAAATGTGTACAGAGTTATGATTGGCGGGCTGAAACACACCAACACACTTTAGTACCTTTTTATTCAGTTGTATGTCACGGTCGTCATAACATTTCCTGATGTTAAGTTACCAGAAGAAACTGAAGTTATTATGTACAAATAGTATGGTGCAAATTCTTCAGGTCCGCTCATCATAAACGTAACAAGTCGGAGTGCTCATTTTGCTTCGAGCTGATATGTCGTCGATTCAAGTAGTTCATTATGAAATTTCGCTAGATGCATTACACCAATGACCATTTTTATATCTGCCATCTATGTACGCTTTTCCGCGTACTAAGGGCGGTACGCCGATATATTGTAGATTAGTAACAGTAGTCATAGTGACCGTTATTGTAATTCGATTTCACCATACGGTTCTAAGTTTTTCACTTCTTGCCCTGGTGATTCATCATGGTGGAAGACTTAACTGGGCAATAGTTAACGCCCCTGCTTAGTTCTCAAGTCCGTGCTACTGTTTAAAACACTGGTTTCAATGTCCTATAACAAGTAAAATTCATGCTGTTGAGTAGCACGGTGGTCAGTGAACATACAGGTGAATGGTATTTGATAAAATGAGGCAACCGTTAACTTCATGTCGGAAACCAACATCTTCTTTATACTTAGACTGACACTTCTGTTTACTTAGTTTATGGAACTGGGTTTTGGAGAACGATGGTAAACCAACTGAGAATTTCATATCTGTTCATCATAACGTAATTGTGTGAATTTCAAATTCTGTTCGCTTGACGCAATTAACGAAACCCAGTGGATGCCCACTTGGCTGTCGGGCAACAGTGTGAATTATTCCCACGACAAAGCTTCGGAGGATGAAATTCCTAGAAAATTTGCAGATTGGAAGAAGCTGAGAATGCTTCAGCAGATTCGAATCTGTGTTTGACAGTTTGAAAATACTAGTGTACTCAGTAGATTATTTCAGTTTCAGAGGGTCAACAGTAGAATGACTGCAAATAGTAAAATCAGAGGCAAATGAGCGGACAAGAAACCCAATCACTGTCTATTAAGTATACAACAATTGAAGTGCAACGTAAAGTGGACAATAACTAGTTAACATCAATATTGAGAGAACAAAATTACTTTCCTTCTACCATCACTATTCTAGTGAGTGATTCATCTGAATTCTCGACTGTGCATCAAGTCTGTTCTTCAATCCACCGAACGATGATGCAGTTACGATAGGATTTGGTCCGTTGTTCCAGATAAGGTACAGTCGGGCGCTAAATGAGTGTTCCCTACAAGTCAAACGGCTCGGTTAATGTTGAAACTTTAGCGAGTTACCGCCATGATGGTCAGTTTCATTGGGCATCGGTACCTTTCCTAAACAGATGTTGATGAAGGATCTTAAGTATCATAATCATAATATACCTGTAGCGCATTGACAACTGCCTCAGTTTGCTTAACCTATCTAGGTAGAGTAGAAGGATAGTGTCCAAACCCACTGCTATACTTATCAAACGAACATGACAGGAATGGACTATGGTTTATTCGCTTTGCTTTAGAAACCTCTTGCATAAGGTCATCATGCTTCCTGGAAGTCTCACTTAAAGCTAGTTGATTAGACCTACCTATTTTTAGCTTTTAATCAAATCTGCAAATGTGGTTTTTGTTACCAATCATTCGTTTTGGAATTACGGTTATCCCATGCAATCACTCATTACCAGAGTTGCTAACAAAGCAACGGGCAATTTGTCCGATCCAAAAGAATACATAATGCCTAAACATGCAACGAGAATACTTAATTCTTCTGAGTAATATCTTGATGATCGAGAGAAAAAGAATGAACGCTTAAAAATTTCATAAAAGAACCAGATGTGACGTTAATTGTGTACATAAGTGGACTAAAACAGTCTATTCGGAAACCGCATGTTGCTTATGACAGTGCCTTAAGATGTGATAAAATATTGCCAGGCATACCATTGATTCAAAGATCATGATATTCAGTCTGCACACATTTTCTCTATGGGTTTGTAGAGAAGTAGGAAAAACTGTGCTACATGAACACAAAATTACGACTAACTTTTTCATCATTGTTTGAGTATCTTATCTTGTCGTCTTTATTTCGCAGTTGAAACTGACCCAATTCAGTATGCACGAAGAAGTTCACAACACCCCGTGAACTATCTCGTTTAGACAGGCTGTTTCAACTGGGACAATTCTTCCTTATGGAGATGATGGAAGTAATTTGTTTTCAGTGTAAAGAAACCCTAACTAACTTTGTCACGTGTCAAGAAATCTGCTCATACCCTTTATCAACACGTCACGCGTGACCTTCGGAAATCACAGTGTGAAGTGTGTTACTCTGCTAACTGTAGACATTTACTTGGTTATCAGTTGTGTTTTATAACAAGCTGTCGAGAGATCGTCAACGCCTCAAACTAAACCTGCAATTCAAACGGAGTCTTCGGAAAGCTTTGGCATCAGAATCATTGCTATAAAAAGAAATTAAGCACGTTTTTTTCACGCTCATGTCTGATAATCAGTTGTTTGTAGTATGCTTAATTACTGCTGAAATATGCTAGATAGGTAGCGATTGGATTTCTGTTCTACCCATCAGTCGTTCCGTCATCTTTATTTACATATTTCTTATTGACTCTCTCGTTGTCATTCACATTTCTAACACATTTTATAGGAGTCATTGTATAATCTAATGCTCTGTTTCCTCAAATCGAACGAGATTCGCACATGCATTTTCTACCTCGTTCAATCTGAACCGTTCCAATTTTCGGCCATATAGACCGGGTGAATGATTTACTATGCCGTTTTTACTACCATTCCACATTCCTGCTATGGCCTACGGTTATCACAGAAATATTGTTCCTTTGTACCATAAAATCCAGTATTACAAAACGGATTAAAATACGTTCAATGAGATGTTTTTTCCCTTGGGTATTTCATGAACATGTGGTTTCTCAGTCTAGGAATTTCACCCTTATATTAATAGTTATTTGCTTCTCATCGTCTTTAACTATGGTAAGCAATTTACGAACCCAGTCGTAGCCGGTGCGAACAGAGTAATATTATAATCTACAGTTTTTTTTCCATCGATGAGAAGTTTGGTGGTGGTGTATAATTTCATATGAACTGAACATCACCCACAATTTATCGCACCTGTCACATTCCCATAGACCTTTCAGTCAACCCCCTCCGAAAAGATGCACTAGTGTAACGTTTTCCACACTATTTTCTATTTCAAAATTCTGATTGTTATACACACTTTTCACTTTCATCAACTTCACGTGTACAGCCAACGTTTAAACCAACTGAATCGAACTAATCGAT
>JTDE01003523.1:15145-33330 GCA_014338405.1 Paragonimus skrjabini miyazakii
GAATTTTAGCGAGTTAGACGCTGACGGAATCAAGCGACTATTGCGGCGAAGTTCGTTATTTATCTGTCATTCGGAATTACCTCAGTTGGGATTCTCAAGATTAATTAGGAACGGCACCACGGATTGTATCTATTGGATACTGCATTTGGTGTAGTGGGATTCTAAATCAAAGCAATTTATCGAACTATTGTGAGTCAATCGTTTCCATTTTTATCACCTTTTTGATTTGTGTTCATACCTGAATTTTGTATAGTGTTTAGATCCACTACACTAGACTCGAGTTTCGCTCTCATCAGTAGTGCATATCCTCGTCACTCTCAGGATTAGAACCACGGCCACGCTGTTCATGAGGCAACCGTGTTTACCATTGCGCCATTGACCTCACAGTAGGCATGACCGAATGATCATATGTGAACACTCAACCACTTCCGCCTGTTAGTAATGATCACTCTTCGGTGAGTAATCATTATGGGAATGCGACAGCTGCAATCAGTTGTCGGTGATGTTCAAATTACATGAAAATCAAAATCCCCTACTACTCATCGGTGGATACTTTGTCAGCTGTATATCATGAGAAGTCAGTTACGCAAACACCTGTTTCTGATCATCCTCATCAAAGTTTTACGAGTATATAAAGTATTCATGAAGCATATATTGAATTCTGCGCATCCAAAATAAGTTAAGCCAAAATGGATATCCCCAACGATTCCAGAATAGAAACATACAACCAGAAATTGGGTGTGAACTCATCTAGACAGTGGATGAGAAGCCGATTTTTGTCACTCTATCATACAATGAGGAGGTTACTGGTGGGATTATCATCCACTGAGTGCAGTTTCTTGTACAGTTCAGGGTACCTATCTTATGACACTGATCATCTATCCTTCAGTACACGTCCTGATGTTCGGCACGTCTGTGCTTTAACAAGTGTGAAAATCACGAGTAATGCTTCCTTTTGAAACTGATTGACTAGAATATCCTATGGAAACGTGAGAGCTGCAAGTAACTGTGATCGATGCTCACCTTATACACACTAATCTGCACAGTAGGACACCTTTGTAAATACTCTGTGGCTTATTGAGCAATATCCACTGCGCCCAAACTAACATGATGTATATTCGGACAAATTAAGTTAGTCAGGATGCACATGTAGCTTATTACGAGCAGAACTGTCTGTTGAGGTAGTTCGAATAAACAAAGGCGCTAACAAATCAAGTTGTCTCTGATTGGTCATCAGGTCAGTTACCATACAAGAGGCATAGTTAATGGAATGAGTTATTACATATTCCGTACACAACTGTCGGACTGAGTTATGCGGAAGCACTGCACCAAATCGTTTGTTTGATTGATTGTGTGAGAGCCTAATGTTCGTACGAAACCATTCGTGGACGCAGAATCCAGGGTCAAGAAACCGGATACTAACGGTCTGGATAATGGCCAACAGTTTGGTTGGCATAATCCCTGATCAAGCCGTATGCATTCGTTAGTCGGCTGCAATGTCGTCCTTCTTGTGTAGTAACTGCTGAAACTCACTCAGCTCGGAAACAATTGCGTTAAAGCTGATGTTGTTCATACCGCCATCTACCATGGTTGGTCTATCGAGCAACGGTAATCCATTGGATCGTTCCTCATAGTACGCACTCAATCGGACAGCCTGAATTCATATCCGAGAAAGATTAGTCGTGAGCACTATCATCCATTGGAAACGAGCTAAACACTGGAACTCAGGGACCCTCACTATATGTGGCATGCAAGTGCCATACAACACATGACGGAGGACCAATCAGGCGCGACGACCACATGTGACTGCTGGGGCGTTAGAAACAACCAAGTCATGTGAGTGTCAACAGACGGACGACCCCTGCGGTTCTGACTGCTTAACTATGCAGCGATCCGATCACACAGGTGTTAGCTAATTGGTTAACCAAAATGATACGGAAAAATTCATCAGAGGTTGAATCTGCCTGAAGCATTGTGAACCGAAATGGGTCAACTTCACTTTAAACAGCTAATGTTCCGTTTCACTCATGGGTCTGCACAACGCCTGGATTGATGATACCGCTGAAAGTGGATCGATCGATGTTGTGCGATTCTCATTGCCTGCTACATTTGGTGTTAAGTCCCATTACATTACCATATTGGCTGATGAACTTAGTGGTCTGACAAAAACGAACAATCAAGACATCAAAAACCAGTCATCCCGAAGTGGCTTTAGAAGCTGCAGTTATCTGTAATCCATCCGGTTCTAACTTTTTCCCACCACAGCTCGTCCAAATCGCATTTAGTTTCGTGTCCGACTCAACTGAACCCGTGAGACCGGAAATGGTCTGTCGAATGGCACTCACACTATTCAGTCTCATGATCCTCTTTATGTGCTGGCGGATCACGAGATCTAAAAACTACATCGGTAGTTGACTGCTCGACGTAAACGTGATTGAAAAAAGGTTGAAGAAATTTCATGTTATTTTCTACTGGCACTCAAACTGAAATATTCCATAGGCTGATCTACAGTCCAGAACGCACAACTTTGGTTCTTTATTTGATAGAGATCACGAAGTTTTTTTTGGAAACTTAATTTTTCACGTGCTCATCAGCATCAAATATCGTAATTCATATCATGCACTAGAGTTTCAAAGGGAATAATCCATCTTATTATAAACACGTGGATCTCTTGTCTGTTACAAGCTCAAGATTCTTTCTAGTGGGTTGAAAGATGAGCACTTCTAGTGAACAATGGTGATAGAAAATCTATGGAAGATATGGTGACTGGGATCCCGGAATTCTCTGATGTTTAAAAATTTCCAATTGCCGTAGTGACTACCGCTTGTGATCGTCAACTGTAGAACAGCGTTGCTTGTTGTTTCAAGTTGAAAACTCCCGCTTAAGTATTCCTCGTTTAAGTACGTATCTCTGACTTGTGTTGACAGTCTACTCACATCATACAAATATTGAGTTTTCATCTTTTTCAACGCACTGAATGATGCGAGTTCTGCTTTATTTCACCTTGTTGAGTTACCCACAGAAAAATTTCCCACATATTCGAAACTAATATTTGATTGGAACAGATTATGAGTGTACCAGTCCAGTACAGTCGGGCCCAGACAAAGTGCTGAGTATGCGAGCATGCATTCGAGAAGTTTTGACAACAGGGTCAGAGAATTTGTTCGTTATGAGCTTCCCGTGGAGTGACGATGCGATCGATCGTTGACAGCCGGTTTGCACGCGTTATTGTTTTGCTGGTGTGCATAATCAGGAGCTCACCAGGGTGCTTAACCTGTAGTCTCGTAAAAGGCGCTGCCTGTGAAGGGCGTCATCTATACAAAAGAAACATGTCATTAGGCTTGCAAATCCGTTTTGTTCAAGGGTGCCCATACTTTGCCTGGCAATGTATTTTATGAAAGTCTGCTTCAAAACACTTCTCCTACACCTTATTGCCTGACATTCATGGTTAAATGAAAGGCGAAATACTGACCTTGATTATTTGGCTCTAAAGTTGGTAACTAAGCCATTCGAGTCCCTTGCCGTTAACTAACAAGGATAGCAATAATTGTAATAATAGTAATAAAAACAATGCTTATTAGTAACACAACTTCTGTGTTCAACGGTGGTGTTGGTGGATGAAGCGTGAACTATCCGAGAAATCCTGCTAGGGCAGTTGATCCCCTGGATCATTTGATGGATTCCATATGAGCCAGTGCGACGATTGGGTAACAGAGTCCAAATATGACATTTCTGAGCTCCTGGCGTGGCTTCGTAGCTCATCTGGTAAAGCGCTTGCCACGCTGAGGTATAGTGTTTCTGTCGCTGGTTCGAATCCAGCCGAAGCCCTGACTTTTCATAATTGAGTCTCATCTAAAAAATAATAAGCTTTATTAAAACCGATACTCGAGTCTAGTGCTGATTTCCGAAAGGGGCCGAGTGGAAAGTCTATAGGAGCGCGACAGCTGCGATCAATTGTGTATGATGTTCAGTTTATATGACAACCAAAATCTCCTACTACTCATCAGTACATTTGAAAAGGTTCCAGTTTTTTTTGGCTGAAAGTAACTTTTCCGTGTCTTCCAATTGTAAGCCTAGCTTTTCACTGGCAACAGAATTGTTCAGAATGTGAAAATGTTGGGGCTGATACAGTTTAATGATAAACGCAAGTAGACCTCTTATCGGAAGCCATTTTATTTTAGCTAAAAGGGGGAAACATAACTGATGGCGCCCCCACGTTTATGGACTGGTAAGATGTGACGATCTGGAAAACCATTACATACCTATGAAAAACGAAGTGAGCATTCTGTTTAACTTCAAAACTTAGTCGATTAACAATGAGATGTGCTGTTGAGACCGAATGTCGATAAATATACCAATGAGCATCGGTAGAAGTTAACTGAATGGTCATTCTAGCGAGCATAACACTACGAACTTTCGGTGTATTCGTGATACTGTTAGCGTGCAGCCAGCTGTAAGTCAGTCAAATATTCACACCGTACATTGCGGCTGCCATGCGACCCTCTCTCGCTTAACCTTCTGGATGATGCGCTTACGCGTTTCATCAGAGATACGGTAGTCCCCGCCTCCTGTATACTTGTCATCCAAATGGGTATGAAATCCGGCACCTAAACCGCTGGGCCCATGTGTTCGGCAGTGACCTTCTTGGTTCAGCCAGTCAAGTGATGAGCTGAAATCTTTGCTGAATCTGTTTGTACTCACTCCTTCACACTGCCGACGGAGTGAACTTAAAAAGTCATTCGCTTGCGCAACCTCATCACACTACATACATAATTCCCATGTTCACGTTTGTATGGATTGCTATACCGTTAGGCTATCGGCTCATTAATGGAAAATGCCTGAGTCTGATAGTGACCATGGGCATGACGGACACCCTTCAAATGCACAATCCCAACCAACGGTATTCTTATCAAAGAAAGGGTGCCAGCAGGAACGTTCTGCATTCTATGATCTTCCAGACATTTACCCACTTGAAGATCCAATAGCAGTAACCAGAGGTAGTAAAAAGTACGGAACGTGATCAACAATATGCTTAACAGCATATGATGCGTCAAACAAATGGCAAAAAGTTATAGAACACTCAGCATCGTGGAGGGTTTGGGTGCAGGTTGTAAGATACTGTCTAGAAGCGTCAACCACCACGCAACTGTTGTGCCCGAGGACATAGTATATATGAACCAGACTTGGGTGAAGATAGTGTATCTGTGTGGTGCTTGAAAACAATTCTGGATACAACCGTCTTGATAGTTTTTAACTTTGAAAATGCATTGCGAATTTCATCAGTGATTAAGATATTACCAATAAACGGTGTTGCAGTAGTGGACGAGACGATAAGAGGTTCAGTTGAATCAACAAGTTGGTTCATCGATAGAAATTTTCTCGTATCGTTTCTACTAGCCCGGCGTTCCCTAAACCCCCATCTCGGAAGCTTCAGCTATTTATGGGGTGTTGATGTACACAAGTTTATGTCGAATGAGTTCTGCTCTGATAAATATTGACAGACCACTAGCTGCTAGATATTTTGTGTTTCCTGAGCTTTCTCTGTATGTAAGTTTAAGTTCTCATTTTCGTTATAGGCTGTTTGTCAGTCACTGTTGTAGTAAGCCTAGAAACTGACATGAACAAACTAATTGAAACTAACAGTTTACAGACTGATTGCATTTCCCAGCTTCAAAGTATATGAGTTGTGGAAGTGCCCGTAAATCATACCGTCAGTCATGGTTTGAAGTCAAACGATTCCAGTTAATGTGCACTAATATTTGGAAATCATTCTCAGGTTTGATGAGGGCTACTTCCCACAACATGCGGGTCTACCAGAATTGAATTAAACAGTTATACTTTTCTGCATACTCGTACGTGAAAATAAAATTGTTCGCCGAAAAAGATTTAACTTCCTAAATGAAAATGTACAAAGAGTTCTTAACCGACAACTGATGGACTTCAATAGTTAATTTTTGTGGTGACGCCGGGTTGGAACTTAAAACAGTTTTATTTTGTTCCCAGGCTTCTAGTTACATCCTGTCTATGAGCATGCAATCGGCTTTCCCATCGCGGGTAGTTCACTGCATCATCGTGAACGCTTCCGCGTTGCTTCAAAATTCTTTTTGCCTTGCTATTAAGGAGCTTCTGTAAAACCACCAGCTTCGCCCTGATAAATCTTGATTTCGAACTCTCCGACCGTGTCCTTAAATTCTGTCAAGGATAGGTGAACATGCGGACACATCGTCTACAACTTTGAGTTGGCTACACCACCTGTTGTTCTATCCAAAAAGTGGATAAATCTAAGGAATGGTTATTCGGCCAATGTAAGCAGATGATAACATGATTTAACAACATAACAAACACAAACATCTTTTTGCTTATAGTCAATAGTAACATTTTACATGGAGAACATCTGTTCCTGCTAAACTACCTCTCAACGTTTCTTCTCATGTTTTATCTGGTGACTACTTCAATAATCTAAAATAAACATCTGTCTGGCTATCCATGATATTTACAGTTCAGTCACTATTTTTAACAAAAGTTTGAAGATACGGTGTAGATATCTTTGGCCTATGCCGTCCGGTAGGACCCCTGAAAAAAAGCTCCACTCCTATCTCATTCAGAGAGTAGTTCCAGCTCCAATTGATTTCTAACCTAAAAAGGCGCTGACATCGATCACATCCAGTACCACAATCCCTCTCCAAATCAGTTGAACATTTAATTAAGCACCGGTTTCCCAAGGTCTTCTGGGGCATTCTGAGTAAGAGCATTGGTTTTCCGAATCCGCCGCACAAGTTGCCGTGATTTACCAATAAACTTTCCTCCTCAAGATAACTTCTCCCAGATTTAATTTTACTACGTCCGTAGATTGTTTATTCAATTTCCAGAGTTTGTTCGCTTTCACCCAGTTGATAGTTAGGGATTTTACAACCAGTGGTCATTCTTCGGTTTTAGAGACTCGGATGATCTCAGCTTTACTATCTGTTGGAAACGGAACTTTTCACAATCCATTTATTCACAACAACATCCGATAACACGTGATCAGTGCATAGGTATACCTAAACATATGTTCCCAATCATGTTTGTTCGATGACCTTGAAAAGGTTAAGCGTTTACCTCGAAAAATAAAACAAACTGACGGAAGTTGACAAACTGAACGGAAAGGATTTCGCCTCCATAACTTGAGAATACTATTGGTGTTTGCTTGCCAAACGAACTGGTTGTTTATCCTGTAACCGTGTCGTTTCCGCTTCTGGATGATCCATCGTTACTGCGGACCGGTTTCAAGTTATTGGGAACTGTGTAACTTGGACAAATGCCGAAGTTTATTCTAAGACCCATGTGGGACACACATTACCGTGGTGTTGCTACCACTCAGCGCCTGATACCACCCTTTTTCATTTGAAAGGACACGTCCTCCAGTGTCCCATGGTCTTCGTGGACCACTAGGTGTGATTGATTGTGGTTGGTTTCAGAAGACACGGCAGGAATGACCGGAGGATGTTTGGTATGGGAACACTTTTGTGCACTTCGTTTGTTGTGGCGTGTTGAATTATGTTGTCGTATGTCCCACGTTAATCCACACAGACTACAATCAACTCATAAGGACCTTTGTGAAAACAACGTGGAAATAAAAATTCTGAAGGAGGAGGCTTCCCATCAATCCAGAGAGATCAGCATAACCAAGCATCACGAGCCCAAACGTCACAAGAAACCCCGATCACACCGTACCTAAATATACAATCTTATAACATGTTGGTGCATTCTTAAACACCCTTGGTTTGCAGTTTTTACTTAATAAATAGCTCATATTTTTACTTACGTTGATTTGGCTCATCAGCATTAAACTGCATGAATAATACTTAAAACTTTCCTTGTTGGTCCCATCTACAAAATGTCATGTTGTTAATGAGGGAAAATACGTGTCCGACCAAACACAGTTTATACCAACAAAGATTAGTGTCATTTCGAAAGTGTTAGCTCAGCATCTTGGTAAATGTGACAGTGAACTGAGTAAACTTGCAGACAATAGCCGAGAGTTGATCGTTCAGCATGAATCCTTTTGAGAAATCATTCGAAGGAGTACTACTAAGGAAAGATAGTGGTATTGGGTCACAGACGCGATTCCATTAAACCTGCTAACTTAAGACGCTCGTATTCGACTAGAAGCTAGACTGGTTTATTCTAAGTGTCAGTACGTGATTATGGCCTGGCACAAATTTACGACTCATACTATGTCCCACCTAGACAGAAAGGTCTTAATACTAATGTGAACCAAGAACGCGGATGGCACAAGGGTTATTTATTTCAAAAACCAACACATGTGTCACGCGTTTAAACATGACAACAAACAAAAACATTCATCTGCGTACGGTATAAGGCACAGAGGACCACAGTTGCCACAGACGCCAACGCTCAGTTGCTTTACGTAGCAAGGACCATTTCATGTGATGCTGCACTCAGATGTTTCTTCTTGTATTTTTCTTGTGGCTAATTAAATGTCAAAATCCATGTCCTCGCCCTACTACTGAATAGTAGCGGTGTGACTAGTATAGTGCAATTGCTCGTTATCACTACAATACAATTTTCCTTAACCCTATTAATAAGTATGTCTCCGTAAATACTGTTGACATTATGAAAATAATCTACAGAATCCTAATGTCAAATACGATGGTGCGCTTTTATGCTGGAAGATGTACCACTGTAAAACTCACGTTCTTGCCATAATTCCCTCAATGAATGCCATACAAAATTGGCCAGATTTCTAGCTTCTCTAAATAATTTTGCCACACTGCCATTTTCGTCTGCCTCATGCTCTGTTGTTTCTCTAATCGCGTATTGTGTAACACAAAGCCAACGAAGCATTCAACATTACGAAATCAAGATCATTACGTTTTCATCCAAAGGTGTATATTAAAATGACCAGTTGTACTTGTCTTCCTTGATGTATGTGAACTTGACCAGCTCCATTTATTTTCCATTAATTTTTAAAGAGGGGTCAACAGAAGCACGCTGTGTCTGTCACGCAGCCTAATTAACTAGACGTAGTCACAATAGACCGTTTCCCATCTACATTGACACGTATGGGCTTGTTGTCCAAAAAAATAAGCCCCTTAGCAATGCACGTGGCCTCAGTGAAATCTTTCTAAACAATATCCGTATCGACACTCAAGCACTTGTCTATGCCTACAACCTGTAACCCAGTATTTTTGTCAATACTCTAAACGATTATGTCGAATATGTTTCTCACTTTTTCACATTCTGTCAACGCGTTAATACGTACAGATTTGTATGAGTTTGAGGCTGAGGTTGATAGACAAACAGATAGACAGGCACACATAACAGTGTAGGTTGAACTAGCTGGGCAGTTATTTTTCATCCATCTTATCATAGGAGTTTGAAATTGCACGGATGGAAGGATTCTTGGTGCTCGTTTTTAAACTGTTACCGTACGACAAGCTATGTGCAATTGTCCACTTATCAGGTTGATACAACCGAAGTGTAATCGCCTAACTAGCGTGGCGAGGATGAGCGATCGTAATATACTACTCACCCTGCGGCTATTCAGTAGTGTAACGTGTGACCGAAACCAGCAAGCGCGCACTAGTTGAATTTGAATTGGTGAAGGAGCGTGCTGCTGTGTTGTCGGCGCCGTTTTAGTTGTTGTTTGTGTAAGTCGTGTGCATGGCTTACTGGGCCTTTGACTCATGCTTGTTTCTTGTTGTATCCTTTTACAGGACTTGTTGAAACCCCTACTTCAGAATACCGCTGTCCCCTGGTGTCTCCACGTTGCCTCACAGTTGGTCCGAGAGTGTAACGGTCAACCCGAGTAGAAACAGCCGGCTTGCGTGCTACAGTAATAGCACCAGAGTACATAATTTGACATCGAAGTAGTCGCAGAAAAAATACGGGAAGAAATATCGGAGTGCAGCATCACCCAAAATAGTTCTTGTTATGTCTGGTGTCTGTGACAATCAAGATGGTCTGAACCGAGTACCGTATCCAGATGAGTGTTTCTGTTTGTGGTCCCGTTTAAGCGCTTAACCCATGTTCTGATTTGTTGAATATATAACGATTGTGCTATCCGTGTTCTTGGCTCACAACACGTTTATCGACAGATTAACCTATCAAAAGTTACTCCAGTTCCCAAAAGTACATCTTAAGTCTGCACGGTAACCTAAGATGCATCGGGTTTATCTCTCTGGCGTACAGGTTATTCGTTGGGTGAAGATCTCGTGGCCGCAGCCGTTCGAGGATGGGGACGTCTGGAGCTTCTTGGAGGACTTCGAGGACGTGGTGGACACGGTCGGAGTGAAGATCGACCGGGCGAAGCTGGCGGCCCTGTGGATGCTGCTCAAGGGCAGGGCAAAGGCGGTTCTGGAGGCGGTGCGAAGATGCTCCGTGAAGCTGGAGTGGCCTGCCGCGAAGGAGGCGCTGATCGCCAGGTTCGGCAGCCCAGCCGATTGCCAGGAGTCATTGTGGCAGTTCAAGGGCGCCCGGCTGGGACCAGGAGGCGACCCTCTTGTGTATGCCGTGTCACTGCGAGCAACGTTGTCAAGAGCCTTGCCACATTTGGACCAGGATTCGGGAACAACGCATGCTGACAGATCAGTTCTTGGAGGGAATGCCACCAACAGTGCGGGATCAGCTCAGGGTGGCTCTCATCGCACATCCGATGACGTTGGAACAGCTGGCTGATGCGGCTCGACAATTACTGGCAGAAAACTCCCCGACAGTCAGCAAGTTGAAGACGAGTGAACCAAGCGAACTGAATGACCTGCAAACCGTAGTGGAAAAGTTGACTCAAGAATTGGCCGCTTTGAAGATGAGGATGGAACGGAACCGTGGTGATGTCTGTTACAGATGCGGAAGACGTGCATACAGGCGAAGATTTTGCCCGCGCGGCAAGAAAAGGTTTCATGCAAGTGAACGTTTTGCTGATTGTTTTTTGTCTGGGAAGGGTAATCCGATAATAGGGGCGATTGATAAGACGGCAGTTCAGGCTAGGATAGAAATCAGTGGTAGCCCGAAGTGTTGTTTGATTGACACTGGGGCGGCGATTTCATTGAGTGGACCTAGATCGAAAGAAACTGTTCAGCCGTGTGCGATGGTCGTTCGAACAGTCGATGGGTTTACACTCAGAGTTACGGGCGTGGCGGAGTATGATGTCGAAATCGATGATCACGTAGTCAAGCAATCGTTCGTCATTTCCCCCGACGCACACCAGACTATATTGGGAGCGGATTTTCTTGAACGTGCTGAGGCTGTGATTGATTTGAAGCATGATGGACCGGTAACGAAATATGGAATGGTTCCATTAGCGAGAAAACGCAAACCTCAGGTTGCACGATTTGAAGCGAACGCACCCGGAGCAATACCAATCTGTGACAATCGGTTGCTGAATGAAGTGATACACAAATTCCGAAAGTTGTTCACCACGGATCAAGACCCATATGGGTACTATGACCGGATTTCACATGAAATCTCCATCAAGCCAGACCAATTTCGACCATTCGGGCCCAGAAGGACTCCGGTTCACCTGCAGCCCGAAATCCAGAGACAAGTGAATGACATGTTGAAGGAGGAAATCGTTGAGGAGGCTGATAGCCTGTTCAATTCTCCTGTTCTGTTGGTGAGGAAACCCATTGGGAAATTTCGATTTGGTGTCGACTTCAGAAGACTCAACGAGATTACAGTTGATAAAGTGATAGCAGTCCCAGCCGTGGCAGAAATTTTTGACAAGCTACAGAACGCCAAAATATTTACAGTGCTAGACCTGCGATCTGGATACTGGCAGGTTCCAAGCAAGCAATCGGACCGAGACACGACAACATTCACAGTAGGTGAAAAGCAATACCGCTTCAAACGTATGCCGTTCGGACTGTCAGGCGCCCCGTTCACGTTCAGACAAATGATATTGACGATGCTGGAGGGACTGAACAATACTGTTGTCTATGGAGACGATATCGTCATCTACAGTGCGAATGAGACGGAACATACCGGACATGTTTCAGCTGTGTTGCAAAAGATTGAACAAGCTGGCTCACGAATCAACAGTTCAAAGTGTCATTCGGCGAAACGAACGGTAATACTACTCGGTCACAAGGTCAGTCAGGGTGAGGTCCAACCAATTCCAGAGAAACTGCTTACGACTGAGGCTATTCCGGTGCCAACGTCGGGTTCTACAGCCGCATCATCGAAATCTTTAATGAACTTGCGGGCCCGTTGTACGAAATTCTGAAGAAGAATTGTCGATTTCACTGCGCAGAAAAGGCCAATAAAGCGTTCGTCAAGATCCAACAATTGATGAAGGAGGGACAGCTGGCCCCGAAGTTTCCAGTTACTGGACACAGCTTCGTTGTTGCGACGGATGCGAGCGATGTGGGAATCGGCGCTGTACTGAAGCAGGAAGGGGGTATTGTGGAATATGCCAGTCGGGTATTAACTCCTGCTGAACAAAATTACTCAACGACAGAGAAGGAGTGTTTGGCGATCGTGTGGGCATTTGAAAGTGGAAGCTGCATTTGCTCGACCGACGTTTCCATGTGGAGACTGACCACAAGCGGTTGGAGTGGGTTAAGTGGGCGAAGGACTCCAGAGTGAAGCTAGCTCGTTGGGCGTTACGATTACAGGAGTACGACTTCACAATTCGTCATGTACCTGGAAAAGCGATCTATGTTCCCGATCTACTTTCCCGAACGCAGCACATGGATGAAGTTCACAAGGATGGGATCGGAGTCAACCGTATTGAACTGGAAAGCGATCCGCGGAAGTTACAGTCAGTGCAGCGGACGGACACGACAATCCGAGTGGGGATTGATCGAATTCTATCGGAAGATTAACCACCAGAGAATGAGGAGATTCCGGAAATGACATCCCTCAGAACGCACTGGTCGGAATTGCGGTTAAATAGTGCGGGAATGTTAATGCGCCTACTGCGAGATGGAATTAGCGTGCCTGTGATACCGACGGCGTTGAGAGAGACAATTATGAAGGAATGTCATCAGCTGGCTCATACAGGATGTCGTACATTTCACCAGATGGATCGAAGCAGCCGCTATACCCAATCAGCGTGCAAGCACTGTGTGCAGGGCGGTAATGGAACACATCGTGGCAGATCATGGAATACCGCGAAACATACCGACTGATCAAGGTCCCGGCTTCGAAAGTGAGGAGTTTCGGAACTGCCTGGAGCGTTTGGGAATCAGGAAAATTCGCACAACTCCGTACCATCCCCAATCGAATGGACTAACGGAACGAAACAATCGCACAATCAAGGAATGGTTGGCGGCGAAAGGAGGGAGCTGGGAGGAAACACTACCACTGATTCTGTTGGCCCACCGCTGTTTGCCTCAAGGAACAACGAAGAACTCGCCGTTCGAGCTCATGTACGGGCGCGTGCCACGTCTGCCAGTCGATCAAGAGATTGGTTCATCGGGAGACCGACGGATGAGCATGCGTGAATTAGCAGCATTTCGGAGAGTGGCCAACAAAAACTTGGCGAACGCACAAGAAGCTTCTAAAGAGCAGTCAACCGCAAGGTTGTCGGGTCAAAATGCTGTGTTTGAAATTGGCTCCAAGGTTAAATACAGAGACAGGCGGAGTCCAGGCGCAACAGGACCCGGATCTAGGACGTTCGTGGAGAAGTGCAGGGGACCTTATGTGGTAGTGGAATGCCATGGTCCAGCGTATCTGATTGTTAATCAGAAGATTGAACATCGAGTGCATGGAAGCCAGCTTTGTAAATGGTATTACAATCCGATCAGAAGAGAATGCACGCCAAGAACCTCGACTTCCCCGAAGCCAATACGCAGATTGTCGAGAGAACGAAGAGAACTTGAACGGCTTTTGCCGCAGCTGGAACAGTCTTTGCGAGAGGAGGAGTGTGGTGAGAATGAGCGATCGTAATATACTACTCACCCTACGGCTATTCATTAGTAGCACCAGAGCCTATATTTTGACATCGAAGTAGTCGCAGAAAGAAACATCGGAGTGCAGCATCACACAAAATGGTCCTTGCTACGTAAAGCAACTGAGCATTGGCGTCTGTGGCAAACGAGACTATCTGGTCCGAGTACCGTATGCAGATGAGTGTTTTTGTTTGTGGTCCTGTTTAAGCGCTTAACCCATGTGTTGCTTTCTTGAACGAATAACCCTTGTGCCATCCGTGTTCTTGGCCCACAACACTATGAGTCCTTGTGCGTACGAGCCATTTCCCGAGTTGTTTAGTATCACCCCCCTGACGAGTTCGTTTTCGCTTCTGACATGTAGATCACCCGTTGGGACTGTACCCACTCTATCTCTGCCTGGTCAAACCACATATGTAGACGAACCCGTTGTTGTCATTGTATGGGTAAAATGCAAAAACCAAAATTTTAAGTATGTGGTATGAGCAAAGCGAAATCCTGATATCCTACGTTCAGAACCAACATGATAAAGATTACAATGTATATATTCCCTTAGCTGATTGCAGTACTTGTAAGTTCCATTTAATCAGAACCTGGTCTTGGAAGAGAAGCAACTGATATGCAGATTTGTTACTTATCCCTAAGATGGATATAATGAATGTTGCCTACAACTAACATAGTATAAACAAACCGTCAGTTCGTTTTGAGATCCACTGAATTGATTCGCCCTCAGACATAAAGACAAGTTGATTCAAGTAATCCTAACGCTCCTCTGTTCAATTCGTTGCAGCATGCGATTTGGGAAATATGTTGAATAACAAAACGTTGGTATAATTCGCTTAATTCATATTTGCAAACTTAAAACAGTTTCTGATACCAGTTAGGTTGACGGTGTTTCAACGAATGTATTGTGTTCCCATAATTGTCTCTTCTGGCTTAAAGAATGGTTCTAACACGTAATCGTACAAAACCTGCATAAGTCACTAACTGTTTCTAAATCCTATAATTTGATTTGTCTGTTATCATGATTGTTGAATTGATGAGTTATCTATCCATTCAGTCCGGGCTTCTGCTCTGTTACTGAAGCATATTAAATGGCTTTTTGTTGTAAAAAAGAAACATATTCTCAGCTTAAACAAGCCATATTGTATGATTAATTGGCACACGGAAATTTCACTGTCCGTGTGTAGGTAGCTCACTAATTTATGTGAGTTTGTTCAACGGAGCTATGCATCATAGGGTAATAAAAGTTAATGTTAACGTGTTTTACGATAGTTAAGCTGAGTAGCAAAAAGTGACCGTCAATAAAAATAACTCGGTAGAAGACGGCAGAAATGTGACAACTGTCCCAAAGGCAAACAGAGCTCAGTTATCGCTAATTCTGTTGACCAGGATACATCAGGAATCAATAAAGTTTTATCGTCGAAAGTGTGAATGCCTTTTTATCAAGATGACATCCGGATAACTTGATAGAACCAACAGAATTCTTCCTTCAATTTCTCTATTTATTATCTACTATGCTGAAGACCATAAACTGCTACGACTTGTGTGCGTGCACATTTTATGACTGTGTGTCCGAAAACAATAATGTAATTGAAATATTTCCACACAAAGGGGTACCTCCTAAAAAGATCGTTTACAATCCCTTAGAAATTAATTTCAAGGGATAATTTTGTGTACTGAAAAATTCGGTTGTGTATTCACAAGATGATTTATCAAGATTTATTTGGAAATTGGCATGGTCCTCCTCAATCTTAACCAAGCTTACTCCACCTGCTACCTTGACGTATAAACGCTCTACGCAAAGCACAAATGTTGGTCCAAGATGGAAAAGTGGTTCAGGGTTAAAGCATTCCCACCACAGTCGGGTACGGTGACCTCCGATTTGTTGACAAATAAATGGGATTGTCCATTAACAATGTTCTACATGAATAATCACACATTGTTCTGTCCCGTTTAGCTTCTTTTCGCCTATTGATCATGAAGAACTCGTCGAGGAAACAAAGCTACTCTAAACTCAATTTACTCTTCCGAGTTTGTCTTTGAACACACTTGCATACACAAACCAAATATAGTTCGCGTTCAGTTCTGTTACCATTTTAATAACGTGCCTGTCAAGCGGTTGATCCGATTACGCCTGAGAAGATTTGGGCAAACTTGAGCTGTTACATCCATTTGCAAAGTTCGTTTCTAGCTGTCATACTAGATTGGAATTTGTTGTTCGGTGTATTTTCGAAAAGTTATTTGACAAACAAACAATTTTGGTTAACTTTTGTTGGAAATTATCCAAATTTTCGTTATCGACTATCCAATGTCATATCTCACACGAACTGGTTTATCCTAGAGTTCCGGGTATATAGAATACGGCGCGAAGTGAGAATAACCAGCTGCCAAAGCATTTCAAACCGTATTAAACACAGGACATTTTTTAAACCGTCGAAAGCTTACACTGCTGGTTGTAACTTTGAATATAGACAAACTTTCGATTAACGTAATTGAATCGCGTCTAGTTATCCCATACTGGCGACAACCAGTCTACTTGTGACGTCTCTCGTTGACCGAGAGATGATGGTTTCCACATCACTTGTACAGATGTCCCGGCGACACGATGTTTGATTTGATGTTAACTTAAACCACACCAGAACTTGTCTGCAGAAGGAAGGAATGCAATTGATATGTGATATTTTTTCAACTTCCAAAATTATATTTCTTCGGGTTCCCCTTAAATCCACTCACTGAGACCAGCTTTTCACATGCCCTAGACACTTTAAATCAAAACCCTGTGCTAGGGTGTCCATTTTTTCCTTCCAAAACCGCCTCCGTCCTCGAGAAAAGAAACGATTGATTCAATTGTAATTAGCGGAACTGTTCAGATCGGTCGAGAGGTGACCTTGGCTAGTTTTTTTTACCCGTCCGACGTTTTGTTCCGTTATGCCCATAAGTGACCGTAACTATTTTTTTCGTTAACTGTTCTCTTTGTTGATTCAGGAATGTTTTTTTGGTTACTACCCCCCATATAAATAATTTGTGTTTGTCGCTTTTATCGCACACGTTTTGGGGTGGAACAGAGCTGTTTTTTGCACGCGTCTTTTGGCTTGTCTTGGGAGCAAATCACGGGACAGTCGCGGTATTTTTGGGACCGAGATTTTCCGTTTTAATTATAACCGGGTAGAATCCGGCTTTTGTCAAGCGCACCACTATATGGAGAACGAACCAGGGTATCTTTTCGAGAGTTTACAATACCCTGCATGGTCATGGCTTGTCCAAATTTGTTTAAAACACTGCGTTCCCTTGATCCAATTCACCAGTAACGATAGAAGACATACGTCGCGAGATGTTAACATTTCGTTTACTCTCTTCAGTCACGAACGTAAAACATTGGAATATATAGGACATGCGGATGGCAACAATAATAGAAACAATCAACAATTGGGTTTACACAAAACAAGGACTATTATCAGTTCCAGGGCAGACAAACTGCGTGAGTCAACAGTTTATGCACGTACAGGACCGGACGGTGAGTATTGATTAACATAGCTACGGAGAAGGCAAGCAACTTCGGATTCCGATTACGCAACAACACAATGTTTTACGTTCGTGATTGAAGAGAGTAAACGAAATGTTAACATCTCGCGACGTATGACCAAATTTGTTTGTCTAAGTGTCATTGCAATGGAAACCTGGAATAGTATGCTAAATGAGTGCAATGAAATCGATCATTCTTTCTTTTTTGCCTCAAAGAACTTTGAGAAAGAGTTGTTTGCAGTATGTGTATATTGAAATGCTCTCCGCAGCTCAATCACTGTCCTGATTACGTTAAAAATGTTCTTCTTATTGGCAGTGTGCTGGGGATCAAAGTGCCACTGACCCTGTTGGCCGAGAAACTCTCTTCGCAATTTATTCATGTAGGTCTGTGAATGAACGGCATCCTGCTGTAACACATGCACTGCTTTGAGTTAATCCGAAAACATCTGTATCCATCAGTTTCAGGCGGATACCCAATTTTTCACCTACAGTACAACAAAGAGGCGCAAATATATGTAACTTTATGATAATCCTTCTGATCGTAACGGTAGACACAGGAGGCCCGTAGACCAAGTAAGCGCGCACAGCAGTCATGATTAAAACGCCAGACTCCACTGAATTATGATATTTACATGGGATCCAACCACTCAGAATTGTAACCAATAATATGTTAATTAGCTGGGTAACATAGTCGGCCTAGATTTATCAAAACCCGCCCACAGGACAGTCCGTTAGGCAGTGCTAACGTGAAAACCAGAATATCCGAAGCTT
>JTDE01003523.1:33430-53011 GCA_014338405.1 Paragonimus skrjabini miyazakii
AAAAAATGAAAACAACATATTTTCAAGTATATTTGCTGATACTTCGTACTCGTTTTGTAACATAACCCAAACTATGGGCATGGGAGCAGACCAAAGTTTGTTTTTTAAACTTACTGCTCTTGCAAACTGATTTAATTGTCTTAAAATCCGAAATTGTCATTCTAAAACGACAAAAGCTTTGAACTAAATGAAGGCCATCGATCTCTGCCAAACAATACTTCAATTACAGTTGAGAGTTTAGTAATCGGTTCTGGAAAATGTACCCTGTCTGGGTCAGTTACATTTCAATACACTGTTTCAACTTTTCATTTAGTGTGTTTGGAAAATTGTACGGAGATAGTCCGTAAACTTGTCAACTTTTAATGTCTTCCTTAATTATGTTCTTCACAATCAAGGGTTAGAACACACTGGTTTACAGCTTTGTTCAGCCAGAGGCCAGACTAAGCTGTGGGAAAATTCTCAATGCGGGCTGAATATATATATTCAAGATTCCTCTTAACATGCCACGGTAAAGCATTTAACCACTGAGCTCCGTCTTGCAAGACGTTCTATTCTAGATGAGTCTGTGCAAGCCATCACTCGTTAAATCCCCAACACTGTAGGAAGATAACAGAAATCATATCGGATGCGTAAAATAGCAAAAGCTTCGTTGGACTAACATGGGTCAAATCATTCTCGCACATTTGATTATGCCCTACTTATGTTGCATTTTTGATCAAGCAACATTAATCTCAATTTTCAAAGTAAATCTCAAGCTGATGCAGAGTGACTGGGGGTACGTGAAGTAGCGACTATTTATTCAGATATGACATGGAATTCGTACGATCACCTCAAGATGAAGGACGGATAGAAGCAAGTATATTACAGGAAATTTGCGCAACTCAGAGTTTAGGGTACAGTCACATACTTTCAGGATCACAGGTGCTATCTTTTGTCATTCTGAGGGTGTCTTAAATGAGTATATGCCACATGATGTAACAACCATAAGCGCCTACTATACTGACTTGATCTGGGAGCTTCTAGTGGAACGCAGAGGAAAGCTGAACGGGGCTATCTTGTTGTCTCACAAAAAAGCATTAGATCGCGCAGCTAGTGCGCGATAATTGTCGTTCCTGAGCATTAGATCTAAAAGCTTTTCAATTATAAGTTACTCAAATTCTCTTCAGAAAAAGAAATTAAATAACCTAAACGAAATCCTTTATGCAGAGAGTATCATGCATTTACATGAGCAACATGAAAAAGCAATTCACGGAGATTACTCTCAAAGAATAAACAGTGCTTTCCAGTTACTTCGTTCTTTTATTCACCGGGCTTGACAGTTTCCGGATACCCCTTGTATAGATTTGATCTGAATAAAGCTGATCAAAATAGTTGTCAACATTGTATTAGAGAAAAAAATGGATTTTTACATCGCCTTTGGCCAGATATCCACCTAAGACGTTGATAGCTTGAAATTTAGTCACATGGTCATTAAGAAAGAAGGAGATTTTCATTAATTTGTCCTTGAAATGATTGTGTCAAACCAATGCCTCCCTTTACTGGAACAATTCTGTTGAAGGCATATTTATTCTGTTGCTCAACTGAGTACGCTGCTGTCAACCTGAAGGATAATTAATTCGTCTAAACATTTCATATTAAAACTTGCTTATTAGCGTACATATAATTATGGCGAGATTAGAATTGCCAAAACGGATCATTGACTATGCAAGCGCATTGCCGATTAATGACCAAATTTAAGGTTAGACTAGTCGGAAGGAAGCGTACTACATACCACGGTGGCTACCGGTTCCATACGAGACATTAGTGGATCATATGACGAACATCAACTCGAAAGGATTCATAACGTATACTGGGTGGCTTCGGTCACCTGAATTCACTTGCTGTCGGATTACCAAGGAAGCTTTAGAAAGACCTGAATAGTCATGGGTTAGCTTAGTCTGGTGAATCTTTTTATATCCACTTTTCATGCTGAAGAACCCTAAAACTATGGAGTCACCTTTGTCGCAACATCAAACAGAATACATCAGGGATTCAGGTTGGCTAAACCCCGTCCAAAGGGAGTACGAATTGACATGCCGATCATCAACAGGCAATGGATTGCCAATTCCATGCCTCGCGTCATTGCCCTGAGGACCAGATTGTTCGATCGACGACTCACAGTGAAATCTTTCAAGTCAAACTTCTTCTACAATATGGGCGTCCGGGTTGCTACTTGACCATAGAACAAGGTAGTATGCATGTCAGCTACATACAACTGTTTCTAGTGTGTAGGGAAGTGTACGTATATGCAACATAATATCTGAAATGCTGATTGTAGAATAAAACTCAGTAACCATTTTCAAACGTTTTCCATTAACATCAACTCCGATGGGGTTTCGTATTTCTGTTTTGTACTAAAACTACCGCCATTTTTTTCGAAAGCAATACACTTCCCAAGGTTGCCAGAATGTATCGCATTGAGTGTCTCTGATATAGTTCAACCGTATTCGATTTTGTAATACTGTCGAAATACTTGACCATATGTACGTAATGTGCTTTGTTAAGTGTTCCCAATATTTTCCTAAATTTAGTAACCTTTTCCAAATCTGGCGGTATGTATTCCGTTGTGTGATCCACGTTGACAGGATGTAGCACGATTTGTTGGTTATTCTCTGTAAGTAACTCAACTGATATACATTGCGTTTAGAAGCTATAAAGGTTTTCAGTAGGAGTTTAGTCTGACTAGCCAGAAGGTAGATCATAGTCGTGCTCCAGTGTAGTTTTGTTGTATAACAGGCAGTTTCGTTTGTGAGTAGTGTACTACTCACAAACGACGTTCAGGAATTAAAAGGCAAGCCTCAACACCAGGAGGATGACGGACCAAAAGAGACTATCGGAATAGTGTGTACGCATTATAGGGGAAGTGCCACCGTGGCGAATGACAACGTATGAGTTTGTGGTCCCTTGTTTAACATGACCTACATGAGAGTTCGTACAATAAATGAATTTGCACTACAACCGTCTTTTGCGGTTAAGACAAATGGTACCGTGACGAACGCGACGATGAATATACTCTGGCCGCAGCCGTTCAAAGATGGAGACGTCTGGACGTTCCTGAAGGACCTCGAGAACGTGGCCGTGGTGGTCGGAGTCAAGACCGACCGTAGAACACATGGCGAAGGCGGTGATGAACGCAGCGTGAACAGGTCCTGCAAAGATGGAGTGAACTGTTACGAAGGAGGCTTAATTTAAACGACTTACGTTTTGTTTCATTTTTAATGCCCTTTTTCACCATGTATACTCTAATCCCCCTTTTCGAATGCATTCGAACACCCTATTGATTTCATTCCTATCCGGTTAATTTTTATGGTTCTTTAGTTTTCGAACAATCGTTTTTTGAACCACATAATATTTTTCTAGCTGTAGAAGTATTTCCAATGTTAATCTAATTGAATCTAATGTGGTTCAGTATATAAATCATGAGAACTGTTTGCTCCTAAAATTATGTCACAGTCCAATCAGTGTGTTTAGTCTGGTCTTCCTAACTATATATCCATATGGTTAACTCAGCCCAATCACAAATCAAATAAACCCGTACGCCTATATCTTTTTCCTCTGTTACTTTTTACGTAGCATGATTTATTGGTGACTCCGAACTATTTTGTTCACGAACGGATACCGAACCAATATTGTTTTATCTGTTGAAAAAGTGGTTACGTAACACCTGATCACTGATCTCTTGAAATGCTGTTGACTTGAACATGATTAAAAAGACTAAGTTTTTGTTGTCATTTGCTAATCAACTAATGGTTAACCTTAAATAGAACAAATTTATAAGGTTATACCACAAATGAGGAAAACAATTATCAGTCAAAATCAAACTTTGAGCTATTTTCCAATGTAATACACACTTTGAGCACGCACGTACAATTAGGTTATCAATGAACGTCTGCACGTAGGGTTGACGGTCGTCAGGATTGTGCGAATTGATGACAGCTTATCGTTGGTCCGTGCGTGCCTTATCATGTGTATGTAGAACATTAAGACAAAAAGTGTATGAACATAAAACAAATTGATGCGGTTGATTGCTAACAACAGTGTAAATTTTAATCCCTTCGTGTCTCTACATGAACACTGAATTTAGAGGTCAGGAGCTCAGAAAACAGGTAGTAGTGTAGTGAGGAGGAGCGGTCGTAATATACCACTCACACAACTGCTATTCAGTAGCAGCACCAAGGCATACATTTTGACATCGAAGTAGCCTCAGGAAAAAGCAACTGAGCGTTGGCGTCCGTGCAAACGAGATTGTCTGAGCCGAGTACCGTATGCAGATTAGTGTTTTCGTTTGTGGTCCTGTTTGAGCGCTTAACCCATGTGTTGCTTTCCCGAATAAATAACCCGTGTGCCAAGCGTGTTCTTGGCTTAAAACAGTAAACTCCCATCTAGCAAGGTGGCTGGTGTGTATTTGTTTGAATGACTAACTACAGATCGAGTGGTCCAACCTATTCGGTGCTTATCGCAATCCTGAAGATACAACACGAATTATTGAATGGAAGGAGCTGCACAAAAGATGTAAGCTACACAATGGATGCCCTTACCATTTCGAAGAATCTCACAGGGTGTACAGGTTTTGTTCGATGGTTTGGCTACCACCTGACTGAATCAAATATTTTAAGAATGGGTTGTCATAGATAAGGAATCCCTGAATTATCACAACTTACTGCAACACGTCTTGAAACTCACCAAAATGTACAACCCCTAGTTTCAACATGACAGTGAAGATTTCCAACAGACCAATAATGTGCACCAAATAGGGAACCACTACGATTTAACGTAATTTCAACGTTAACCATAGCCCATCGTATAATACCAACTTGTTCCAAACATTAATCTTACAAGCACACATACATCATCATGAAGGCACTTCATCCGATGCAACTCGAACAGTTGAAGCTGACGTTCGTAATCGAACTCGTGGGACCAACAGTGACGAGTTAGCTTGAGCCAATCTCTAGCCCCTAAACCGCAACAACCGAAGGCCGGGAGCAGTCACGACGCCTGCGTACTTTGGATCATAGACACCTTGTAAGTAGAACCAAGTAAAGCACTTGGTCAGGGAATGTGAGGGAGATAGATGTCAAACACTCCGCCTTCTCCTGGCCCTTGAATCATGAAGTGTACACCGGTTTGACAATATTCAGACCGATGACAGCAAAGTAGTCAGGACACTCCTGATTGGCTGTAGTCATGTGGTTCCAGACGATAGATACGCGTCGATGACGTGCTGCCTTCCGGGAACCGCTGGTCCGTAACCGAAGATCTCCACGGCTGGTTCCCGTTAAAACTGTCCGTTTTTTGCCGTCAGTCGGCTCTAGATCAGGCTGGTTGGTCTGTATGTTCCACGATAAGTGGGTCGATTTTTGAATCGTCCCACGTATACTAATGTTGTGAATCAAAAACCTGGGTGGCACAATGCTGATGAGCAGCACAGGTGGCATATGGTTCAACGACACAACGTATGTACAGGTGCCAAGGACAAGTTCGTATGTTGAGAACATCACTTCTTGCCAGATTGCTGCCCCTGCTTCGTGTATTTCCCCTCGATTGCTTCGATAGTCCTGTGATGTAACTTGAACGCTCATCTTCACGTCACCTCTCCTTTTGCGAAATTAATTTCAACTGTGGCAAAAATCGTTGAGACTTTCTTCGTTCTGTCGACCATTCGCGTGCCGGAACTGATTGTATCCATACACTCGATGCACGTTCTACTCTAATTATGGGATCATTCTACCTGCTTGACTGGTTTCATTAGCCCCGATGTCGTTGCTTCTCATTCTCACTTTGGATTGCAGAGTTCTGCTACTACATGCAGTACACTCAATTTTGAAGAAACTCCCTTGATTCGGGCCCTGTTGTTCTCAAACTCCGACGGTCTCTTCACTAGACCTTTGAACCATTTCCGAAGACAGTGCGTGAAACTAACCACTCTGCGGTTACCTTCACCTTGGCGACCTCCGGTGTGGTTTTGCTGTTTCGGTTGACCAACCCTCGCGCTTGTGCTAACTTACGCTTCCAGTTCCTGATCAACCGGCAATTGTGGCATTCGTCCCCTCGTTCGCTTTAACGGTGATTTCTCCCTCGTGCTTTATGTTGTGGAGTAGTTAGGCTGACAAAATCGGTGGTGACCTTCATCCTAAACTCCTCCCATTTAGACATAACGACTTCTGATTGTGCGAACGTTTCGTGCAACCTACCCATTTGATAGAGGTTAGTATGAAGTGTGAACATTTGTGATTCTTAAGCTCTCCAAGTTGTCCCGAATCTCCTTCGAAACAGCAGTCTTGCTTGATTTTTATTGACAAAATTTCATGATTCGTAACAACTTGTATCATTGCGGTCTGCATATTAATGTTATATACCAATTGGGAGTAGCAGCAACTTCGATCCACCTCAAGCAATATTACTCCATAATAATCACGTACTGGCTGCCGTGAGTCGTTGATGAGACAGGACCCATTACGTCCAATACTTGTGATTGGCTATGCATGGTATTGACTCGAATGTTTACTGTTCCTCAACGGCTGACATTGTTTGCACAACAGTTCTAAGTTGGTGGTATTATCCTTCATTCCCAGTTTGCGGGCCCTTCACTTCAGCACTTAGTGAGTTTGGTGCACCTCGTTGTGCATCAGTTGGTGGCATTCCTTGACAAGGTTATTCTCAATTTCTCCATTAGTCTCGGCAAACTTATCCCGGCCGTCAGTCGGGACACTGAAGTTTTGAGGCAGTCCAAAAGAAAGTCTAACCAGTTTGCTGTGGATGCTACCATTTTCAGATATTCTTGGCTTTCCGTAGGTTGTCCTTCGACTAGAATGTGATCCAATTTGTTCCATTCTTTCTTTGCGTGGTATGTAGTTTTCCGGTATTGTGCTCCAGTAGAATACCGCGAACTATTGTGGGATTCATTTGTATGTTGCATTCAGAAAAATGGATGACCAAGTTTTCTTATGCATGGCGATTTGTGACTACATATTTCATTGTGTCCCCAGAAACCAAGCAAACAATCCTTGAAGCCGATTTCCTTGCTGCAACTGATGCCGTGATTGACTTGAAGCTCATAATGTTGTCAACCAGGTATGGCTCCCTGACACTCATAGGACAGCAACAGGATAGCTTCAACCAAGTACGCATGGATCAAACCCCCATTTGCACAGCCCCCTTGCTCCAGTCCGCGGTCGAGAAATACGCGGAGGTGTTTACGAACAATGACTATCCGCACGGATTCTGCAAATGGATTGCACATGAAATACCAACAACCGGAATATTTCGGCTTCACGGATTCCTCAGGATACCGGTTCATCTGGAGGAGGAATTAAAAAGGCAAGTACAGAACATGCTGAATGAGAATGTTATCGAAGAAGCCAACAGTCCGTACAACTCACCTTTTCTCCTGGTGAAGAGGTCCAACGGGAAGTATCGCTGTTGTGTGGATTTTAGACGGCTGAATGAGGTAGCACAGAATACTGTTGTGTCAACATAGTCTGTCGCTGATATTTTTGATGCGTTGCAACATGCTAAGTTGTTCACGGTGTTGAACTTACACTCCGGATGCTGGCAGGTACCAATCAAATCCACGGATCGTGAGAAAACCGCGTTCACGGTAGGTGAAAACAGTATCAATTCAAGTGCATGCCGTTTGACCCATCCAGGGCACCGTTCATATTCAGAAGCCTGATGGTTCAGCTGGTAGAACGATTAGATAATGTGGTGGTATATGGAGATGAAATCGTTATATACTGTAACACGGAATCGAAACATGCCGCCCATATAGATGCTGTCTTAAATCGCATTAAGAACTCAGGACTCCGGATCAATACCGAAAAGTCACAATTCGGACGATCATCGGTGGCGTTACTGGGACACAAGGTGGGTCAAGGTGAAATCAAGCCTTTGTCGGAGAAAACATTGACAATTAGAGAGGCCGCGGCTCCAAATTCTAAACGAACGCTGAGACAATTTTCGGACCGAGCAGGGTACTACAGTCGATTCGTGAAAACTTTTCACACCATTACATCGCCATTGTACGAACTCCTTCGAAAAGACAAGAAATTTTAATGGACTGACAATATCCAGAGGGCATTCACGCAAGTGCAACAAGCGATGAACGAGGAATAACTGACGCTGAAACTTCCGACTACAAAAGAAGCGTTGATCGTACAAGCAGATGCCGATGACCGTGGCATTGGGGAAGTACTCAAGCAAAGGAAATGAGTAATCGAATATGCCGACAGAGTCCTGACCCCAACGGAGCAGAAGTATTCGACCAGTGAGAAGAAATGTTTAACAATCGTCTGGACGGTGGACAAGTGGGAACCGAACCTGTTGGGTCAACAGTTTCATGTGAAGACGGACCACAAACCCCTAGAGTGGATCAGGACTGCGAGGGACCCGAGAGACAAATTAGCCCGATTGGCATTGCGTTTGCGGTAATATAATTTCACGATCGATCATGTACCTGGTTCCAGCAATTACGTCATTGGTTTTCTTTCTCGACCGCAGATAGATGACGAATTCCCCAAAGTGAACTTTGGAGTCAACGGCTTAGTAATGGAGCAAAACCCACGAACACTAATGCATCTACAACATCAGGACGAGGTCCTCCGGGAGGTGATTGAAGCGCTGGCAAGAAGCGTGAAGATCTCCACAAATATTAAGGATGAAAAGCCGAAAATGATCGCCTTCCAATGGAGAAGAGTTGGCTTAAACAGTGCAGGCGTATTGACGTGGCGGCGTGGCGTTCGGCGCTCTTGCGTGGTAGTCATCCTGACAGGGAATTGGCACGAAATGCCGGCGCGACGAACCAGAAGAAGATCAATAATCCAAGATGAAGCACTGCGTCGGTCGGAGGGGATTCGCCAACAAATGCAGAGGAAAGTGAGAAAAGGGGAGGAGTGTTGTATGACAGGCAGTTTCGTTATGACTAACATACTACTCACAAGCGGCATTCAGACGTTCAAGGGCAAGCCTCAACGCCGGGAAGATGACGGACCAAAAGCTATTATTGGAATAGTGTGTACGCATGATAGGGGAAGTACCACCAGGGTGAATGACAACGTACTGCAACCTAATGTGTGAGAATGTACTTCAGCCTTGAAAATGAGTGTACGCGTTTGTGGTCCCCTGGTTAACATGACCTGTACGGGAGTTTGTGCCACAAACGACTTGCAGACTAAGGGTATTTTGCGAACACAGCAGTTTATCTAGTCTGATGCGAGAAATGTGCACTGGAGCTATGATAACCAATGAGGCATACAGTTTGCGAGACATTACTCTGTGTATATTAACTTGTTGGATGAACACACGGTCCATTCACTTCGTGACAGCATGGGATTGAATTTCTTACTAATTGTCTGAATGAGTTGTCGGTGTTCATGTTGCATATGTAGAACATTTGACGAGTTATACATACTTGAGGATGAGTCCGATGGATCACTAAGTTTTCATCGGTTGTCTGCTACTCTTGTCCACAAGTACATGTGGATCTCATAGCCAAATAATCGATAGAGCAAGCACATTCAATGAACAATCCAAGTGGGGTAAATAAAAGCGAAAAGCGTATTTTGAATACAGTGCATCATGTGAATCAACAACATTCCCAATGGACTTTACTACTGGTCTTTCGCTATCCACTGAGTGATTTCTTCTTACCTTGATTATCCTCCGTCATTACGTTCAACTTTTATGATCATATGACTTGATACACTTATTCTAATCGCTTCCGGTGAAATGTTAACCTCCCTGAACACAGCAGCTTGTTGTTGTAATGAACCACCTGAGGAAGGTAAGCGTTGTATTGATGTATTTCACATAGTGATGGAAAACAGCTGTCATTAGGAAAATCCCTCGGGAATAATGTATTCAGTTGAGTGTTGTTAGGAAACAGACAGCTCACGACTGATCGCAATAGGTAACTTGTTGATTAGTTCTTTGGGTTTGTGATGGAGTGCACGGTTGAACGACAGAGAGGTGAGCGGCTGTTAAAGACAGTTGAGTAATAATAGTGGTGAAGAAGTTATTTCATAGTTGAATTAAAATTAATGTTAATATCCAAATGTTGTGAGTGACTTTTAGTAAGCTTCACATCTAGGAATTCTGCTTGCTCCCGTCTGAGTATGGAATCTGTGAAAAGTCAACTCCACGTTCACCATCTGCCATTCATGAAACCTAATGCCTAAGCATAGTGAAATGACATACTTTTAAGCATGTTGTAATCATTTTGATACAGTGCAAACCTACCGAGAATGGGGATAGTTGACCTGATTAAACACCTTCAATAACATCATTGGAGTTGAGTCCTAGTTTACTACTTCCACATTGTTTCAAGGTCCTCCGTGAGTTGGCAATTCGTAATCTGCTAACTCCATAACCAGATGAAGGCAAATACCCTATTTGAGGATACATACAAATGTGTTGAAATAGCTACAGATCCTTTTACTCGCGTGTAGGGTTATTACCGATAACTACGGAACATGTAATCCCGACCTTATGCCGATTATTGACGAAAAAATGGTGCCTTTAAAACGTTAGTAAAAAATCATAAGATATATGTCCAACAAACTTGATCAATTCGGCATCAAATAATGGGTGCTTATTAAAAACAAAGAAATATTTCTGTAGTATGCTACCGTGTATGGGCTCCCATAACGACTTTTCGGAATGTGTTCCATCCTTGACTGACTGTCATGTTCTAACAGATGAATGACCCATGCAGTAGCAGACAACTTTTTAGCAAACCCGTTATTGACGTGGTTACTACTGAAGGACTAGACATCCAATGACGTAGGCAACATACAATAGGACAATTACAAAACTGTAATTCTTACGATGATATTAACCAAGATTTACTGAACCACCGTCGGAAAGGAGTAAAAGTTGTTCATCTTCCCTCCATCGTGCACAGAAGATCAGATGTAGAATACTGAAAGAACAGAAAGGCTAATCGTTGTTGAATTTCAAAACACAAGTAAGTGTGATATTGGGATCGTAAACAATATACATTAATTACATAGATCTCGGGGTTTTTTGTGATGATGACTGGATAAAATAAGGGAAAACCTGCTGGGCGTCGCTGTTTTACATGTTTGGATTTATTGAAACGAAGCTTTAGATGTATCGATTAGCAAACAATGTATCTTTGCAATATCGATCGATCAGTCACATGTGAAGTATCACTTACCATTTAATAATATACCTTATTTTCAGTCTACTACTACTAACGACTCTGGTAAAACTATAAAATTTCAATTCATGAACTGTAGAAACAAAAACGATATTACTTGTCTTGATTGCACATATCTCACATAAGGTTCTTGTCATCGTTTATCCTGGTCCGAGTGTTGTTGCGTTAATTCTGTGCAAGCCTTTGAATCAGTGCTATCTTCTCCATTCTGTAAACCCAACTGGCATATTTAACAGGTGAAATATGATTATATGTAAATATGTTATGATCCCAGTGAAAGCCCTACTTTGTTCCCATAGGATTTACAGCGGGACGAATGGGTTTTTTTGGAGTTACTAAGTATTTCGGAGGTGTACTTGTGCAATAGCCCATAGTGTAATTCAATCTCCGAGGTAACTACATCGGTCTAGTTGCATACGTAAAATACTGTGTGATGGTTCATCACATTGGTCATCGATTCTAAATGTACTTTTATATTTCTTGACATTATGCGATTAACTATTTTCGGACTATTTAGTATTCAAAAAGTGTGGTCGTTCCAGTAATACTGAGACCACGGTAAATAATGTGAAACACCTGACTATATTTTTTTCCTACGACCTAATGAACGATTGTACAACTTATTCCATTATGATCATCAAGCGTGTCCGAGTTTCGCTTTCTGATCGTCTTTTTCGTAAACAACATTCTAAAGAGCATGGTCAAGGGATTCCATTGATCTTTTTGTGTAGATTCTTTCAGCTGAGTAAATGATCCACGTCGACCATGCGGTCGACACTGTTTTTCCGTAATCCTGCTGAGGACACACAAGGCGTGTGGAATAGGTTTAGCAACCATATGGATACACTTCTCATCTTCAAACCTTGATGGGTTTCTTTCAAATTGTAACTTATCTATTTCCACCTTCACCATTGGAGACAATCGGTTTTAATGGCGAAGACTTTCTCACCTACTTCGATGATGCCATTTCGTCGCTTTTCAACACTGATAAGGTGGTGTTAGCAATAATAATAAAATCATACGTTACCTTCATCAAACCTCGTCATCTGTGATAGTGAATCGACATACATCTATCACTGTGGGGTGGAATGCCCTATAGACCAGTCAACTCATACTTATGTGACGAGAACATGAAAAAATGTTAAACCCTTGTTGTGTCTGTCAATTAGCCCGCGTAAAGTGAGATACTCACAGTAGCAGAGAGGTCTTTCGTCATTACACGTTTTTGAAGCTTCAAATTCACGACGAATTAGTCAACTGTGGAAAATTTTCAGGCTGAAATAGTTTGGCCGCCCATTCTGCATGTTATCTGAACAATTTTCCAATCAATTATTATCAGTCTGTTTCACGGGCGATGTGAAAAAATCGCAAAATAATGTGACACTGATATGGTCGGGATGTCCGAAGATCACGATTGCTCCGTTAGACACAGTCGATAAGTGTTGCCAATAAGATTGTCGTCACAATGGTCACTCGTATCACTAGTCAGAAAGGATATCTGATGTGATAGTAACACCGTAATCAATGGAGTATGTTGGCATGCACATAATGAAGATTAATACAAATTAATGTCACATTCACATGTTAGTCATTCAAGAGAATTTTCTCTTAAAATACTTCTTACCAACGTAACGACCTGTTGAGTTCACAATGCTATCTGATCAGGTGTAATATCATTTGTGTGTGAGTGTGTTCATCTTGAATGGGCTCATTCGCCGCGGAGGTTGAACTTGTCTGCTGTGCTGATCCGGAGGGCTACGCTGACCATGACTTCGGTCTTATTCGTTTCGACCATATCATGTAGATCAAAGGGGAGTAACCATGCAAGAATTTGCGCGCACTTGTCGCACTACTGATTGTGTTGTGGTGCATAGGCAGTGAAGCACGACCCAAAGAGTATACAGCAGAATTATGTTTATAGTTACAAAACTGCCGCATTTTGTATATGGACGAGTGGAGTTAGTATGAGTGGTAGTGGATCGCCGTGGTCCAGTGTATCTGATCAAGAATGAGAGGAATCAACATCGAGTGCACGGAAGCCAGCTTCGCAAATGGTACGATGCCCCGAGCAGAAGAGAGTGTACGTAAAGAGCAGCGACGTCCCCGAGGCCAATACGGAGATCGTCTAGAGAGCGAAGGGGACCTGAACAGCTGTTGCTGCAGCTGGAACAATCTTTTCGGGGGGAGGAGTGCAGTGAAGTTCAGCGATCGTAACATACTACTCATACCACGGCTATTCAGTAGTAGGACCGGAGCATATATTTTGACATCGTACAAGCCGCAGGAAAAGTGCTGGAAGGAAAATCAGAGTGCAGCATCGCTCATAGTGGTCTCTGCTACTTAATGGAACTGAGCATTGACGTCTGCGGCAGCCGAGACGGTCTGGGTCCGAATACCGCGTGCAAATGAGAGGTTTTGTTACAGGTCTTGTTTAAATGCTTAACCCATGTGTTGGTTTGCCGTATAAGCAACCATTGTGCCATCCGCGTTCTTGGATCACGACGTCCGACGGCTGCCCGTGACCGCTCACGTCTTTTGTTGTGCGGTCGAAGAATCGACGGTTCTCTTTAAAAGCCTTGCGCAGTTTTAACCACCCCAACGCAATGGTAATCGGGATCTGGTGGCAATATTTTATTTAGTGCTCACCTAAAATAGGTTAGTTCTTCATCATTAAGTGGACCGGGCTTTCGAATAAGGGATTTCGGATGGGGTCCCCATGTAGACTGTTAGGGGTATATCTCCTAACATAGCAGCCAGGACACATCACGCCATATCGAACGACCGGCCCAGTTCGAAAGATATGGTCGTGGGTGGTGGTATGGCTCGACTCAGCCAGTCAGATTTCAAGTGTGCGGTCGAACGCCTGTGCGCTATCTGGGCAATTTTCTCGCGTTATCTTCTGATGCCCCTGTTACTTGCTTTACTCTGACTCCCTGGTTGCCATATGTGACCGTGTATGATCGACTGATCTGATTCGCTTTGCGTCTTGTTGACCATGTGTTGTAATCCTTTCGTCCTATAAATTTAGAGCCTCTGTGGCCTAATTTTGACTCATTCTTGCAATAAACAATGTTGCCGCATCTCCTGTCTTTCTCGGCTTTGGGTCAAACGATTGAGCGCATAAACCAAGGTGACGATCCACCAATAACATTGTATTGTTTTGTCCCGCGGAATATACTGTTGTTAGACGATCCATTTGCCGTCCCACATGTCAAACGGAAACACGCTAATGGACGCAGGACGCAGTCTGCCGGGACACCGGATATGCGTATGTTATGCAAGGGTCTGTTACACATTGTACTGAATCAGTTATTCCGCCTAAGGTGTTTTGAGGCATAACATCTGTTTGGAAATCCCCGACTGCGTCTATTCTTCTGCTATAGGACAACTACACGACCTGCAGCTCAGCCGAAGCAAACATGCCACTCTTGTTAGTGCCTATAGTCGAACTGTGTAATGCACCAACGATGAGAAGGAACACTTCCATGATAAGTCCTCTACTGCAATTTCTTCGACACCAGTGAGTTACGGGCATTTTCTTTGGGATGATTTCAACAAACGGTTTGGGCAAGACTCAGCTGTCTAGCTTGGTGACCTCATGACCATTGAACAGTCAGTGAGCACTCTCCGCCTATGTGCCACTCACCAACCTATCAGCAGGAACAACTGTTTCCAGCTGAATGGTGGGCTAAGGTGAAATTGTGTCAGTCGACGTCTAAAGATTTCGAAACGGTAACTAATTGGAAACAAAAATGTCATAGCCGCTTACCCCATCAGCAAATACCAAAGCGCAAGGCTTACCAGAAATTGAACAACAGTGTATAGTACCATCAAGATGTTTTCCTGCTGCATATCGGACGTTTTGGCGTTTCAGGCTGTTTATTTAGTTCCGTTGTCTGTATGTAACCGTTTACGAATAATAGTGCGTTTTTGCACGCAGTGAAGAGAAACTGCAGCGACTGGCCACGACATTCTCGACCAGGACGCTCAAATCTGGTCTGGATATCAACACCAGTAAGACATCTTCTTTGTACCAAACTTCTTGTGACGAAAGTGTTATGCCTACACTCTGAATACTTCCAGCTATGGAAACATTGTGGATAACTGCGCAGACCTTTACTACCTGGATAGATGTCTGTCGACGAATTTTCTAATGAACCACGAGTTGTTAGCTCGCATGGTCTGGGCTAACACTGCTTTTGGAGGTCACGCAAGGCTCGTTTGAAGAAACCGGAGCCCAAAGATGTGAGCCCTGATGCCGTCCCCGCTGATTTATGGTGATGAAACCTGCGCACTATATCAACGAAGCATGCTGTATCTGAGCTGATTTCATCTGTATTGTTTAATGCCCTACGAGAACCCAGTGGTCGAAAACAATCCCAAACTTAGAGCAGACACCGAAAAGACACGCACGGGGTCGAACCCATGGTGATGCTGAGTCAACTTCGTTGACTGGGACACGTCCATCAGATCCTTATCGTCTGATAAGTCAGTCGATCTCCGCCTCAAAAATTTGTTTTAGCGTGACTTGTCTTTTCTTTCGTTCAGCTGTGCTGATGCAATTCGGAGACATGTTTGTTTCTCAGTTAAAATCTAGCATTTCGTCTTTCTTCTTAATCCTGTACAGAAATCATTCCTATACTTCTACTCTGAACCACTTTATTCTTTTTTCTTTGATATATTTTATCTTAGTATAGAAATTATAATAAATTACTCATCACAGAGATATCAATGAGGATCGAACGAATAGTGCAATCTTTTTGAAACCGCATTGTTTGAATGGTGAGCGAAACTAGTCAAACAATTCCTGTCCTGATAAATGTTCACGCTAAATGGCTCAGTTTAAGGTCCACTTTCAGGTGGCAGATAGTAAAGACTATTGGCTTCTGAGTGAAATCTATATGCCCGACCGCTATGGGCCTCGAATCTATTGTCTTCCTTATAGGCTGTGTATACTTTAGCTTATCAGATTCACTGTACATCTACTGGTTTTTATTAGTTTGTTATTAAGTCAGTACTTTGAGTGACTTGACACAATAAGAGATGCATGGGATTCGAGGTGCATTCTGAACGAGTTCCAGTCAAAGACCGGTTTGAGGTTTGCTCATCCAATCTTTGATCAAGGTCATTCGTTGAAGTTCGCAGATGGAGACGTTTTTGGAATGTCCGTTTCTCGCGCTAAAATTTCTTCTGACCACTGTGTCAAGCCAAGTTAATAATTTGTTATACACAGCCCGTAAGATGAAATTTCATCTCTCAGCACCACCACAACTTTAGCAACATCAGAAAGGAAAAATGAACCACAATATTTGAAGCAAAATGGAACAGCCATAGTTCGAACGTAATGAAATCCGCAAACAGTTACAAGGACTCATAATATTATACATTCATTCGCTTAATATATTCTGGGAAAACGGATTTTATATAGACTACAATCATGGCTACGTTACATCAAGCTGAAGAATTGTATCTCGAAGCGAGAGCACAAAGGGGTCATATGTGACTCCTCATACGCAAGTGGGCAACGGTCGGGATAGGTCTGCGAATCGGAGATGGTTGTCCTCCCTCAGGGTCCGGTTGGTAAACTTCGTGCGACACAATAATAATACTGATGAGGCGTATGTATGTATGTATTGCTGTTTCATTCAACCAGAAACCGTACAGATATGTTGAATAGTTTGTGATCCTTTTAAAAAAAGATTAAAGGGAACTACAATGAGATTAGTGTACAAAATAAGGAATTACACTAGCGTTAGCAACATGTCAAAATCAGGTGACGGATGGCTAAAATATGCCCCCAGATAAACCATAAAAAATGGATATGTGGAGTTCCGTCAAAGTTGTATGGAGGTTGTGGCACAGAATAAACATTGATCGTTAGTCTGTGAATGAGCACATCCTGAATATGCAACTCCACTTGCTGTTTCATGTCGACGACAGTTGGCCATAGCAACAAAAACAAACTGTTTGAACACTCTGAAGTATTCAGAGGCAGGTGTCTGTTTTCTTATCTGTTCGTTCAAGATACACAAACACTACGATAATAGTGTTAAGTAACAAGTGTCAGGAACAGAAGTATCTGCGAATTAACATTGAAACTGATCGAACTTAACCCATGGGCATGGACAAATTAACGTAGGTAAGATAGGGGTTATGACGCTTTAGCAGCTAATTGTAGCAAGTGTATAGAACACACATTTCTGTCTTGCCATCGATGAGCAGTCTATACCATTGAACAAATCACGTTAAACCAAACTACCCAGACAAGCACATCATTAAGCTTTAGGTGCTGGTAAAAATCGAAACAAAATATGTTTCTGTTAGGGCGCCCACTCTGTTACCGTCCCAAAAACGGCCTCCGTCCTTGAGAAAAAACGACTGACTTTGTCCTAGTTAGCGGACCCGCTCAGATCGGCCGAGAGGTGGTCTTGGCTAGTTTTTACCCGTTCGACTTTTTATGCCGCTATGCGCATTAGTGACCCTAACTCTTTTAGTTCCGGCAACTGTTCTCTTTGATGTCTTGAGTACGCTTGGTCATTACGCTCCACATAAATACTTTGTAGTTGTCGCCTTCGTCGCCCACGTTTTGGGGCGCAACATAGCTCTTTTTGTGCATGCGTCTTTTGGCTTGTCTTGGGAGCGAATAGGGGGACAGTCTCAGCACTTTTCGGGACCGAGATTTTCGTGTGAATTATTAACGGGAGGGGAATCTGAATTCTGCCAAACGCATTACCATAGCAAGGACGAACCAGCGTATCGTTTAGGTGGGTTTACAACAGTTTCACAGCTTTCTTACACACTGAGTGCCCACAAAATGAGACTCAGTCTGACACGTATTGTTCATAAACGAGAAACGGTGCATGGTAATCGCATCAAATTGACTTCAAAGCATTTGCTGACTTGTTAGTACTACAAGAAAGCGCTGTCTGTTGGAATCAGGACGATAATCAACGTGATTCAACGTGATTCATCACGTCAGTCGTAACAAACATTTCTGTCACCATGTATCAAGGCGCTCAAATTCAAAAGGTTCAAAATGAAAAACCTATAGTTTTGTTATTCTCTACTAAAAACTAGTGTGATTTCGGTACCGCTGACTACATTAATCACAAACGGTAAATTCTGTGTCGACTTTTTTTCAGATAACGTTTACATATTGGAATCGGCCTCGTGATCACGTCATAGCCCAAGGGTGTGGTAGTACGACGGAAAAGTGTTTAATTTGAAGCCATAGAAACCGCTTCGTAACGATTTGTTGGTTGATTTATTTGCAAATAAGTGATCAGTCAACATGCATCACCTCACTTGGATGCACTTAATGTCGTTCCTGTGTCGTTCTCAAAATCAACTATAAATAACTTCCACAAATCTGATCCGTTGAGATTTGAATCATTGTGTAGTCCGTGTGACCAACCATTTAATGATAAGTAGTTTGATATATTCGTCTTATGCAACGAATTGAGTAAGTTTCATGTATTTTTAATTTGAACTGCATTCCATTTGAAAACATTGATTTATTGTTAGAATACGGAGTATATCGAAATGATCACGATTGTTCTTTTTCGTGAATAGTTTTTCGTTTTCTTTTTATGTCGTCAGCAAACGTAGAAAGAACAAACAGGTTTCAACCGAATCGGAATGGACAGTTGAAATATGCGACAATTTTCTATGGTGTGTGACCTTTTCATCTGTCAGTGGGCGATTATATGAAAGAGTGAATGTCGAGACCATAAACGAACATAGCTAATTACCCCGAGGGTGACCATGATAGCTGAAATCAACATCGATTCGTGTCTACGAACCAGAAATACGCCGAATCCAGGTTTATCAAGTGTTTCACATTTTTCGTGGTTTACTAAGTAGAGTGAAGCAGACTGGCATTCGAAATGGCGATCGACATGTTCCAGTTCTGAGGTAGATTTTTCAAAATACTTGTTTTCGTCTGGCCTCGATCTGTTTCTTAAGGGGTCACAGTCTAACGTATGACCAGTCCACCGGACGTTTAATTTCCGCAGTTGACAGTTAAAGAGATGGTTATCCTGAAGGACCTGATCGATAAACACATGTTATGTCACAATAGCCGGAAAGACAACTATCCAGTCGTAGCAACAATTTAGCATATGAGAAACAGCCGATAGGAGACGTATGGATCGTATTATGATATTTGCATGATTGAATGCCGTGGGCAAAAGACAGAGTAATCTTCGACTGATATCAGTTTCATGTAGATTGAACATCCCCCACAATTGACCGCAGCTGTCGCATTCCCATAGACTTTCCAGTCGGCCCATTTCGAAAAGAAGCACTAGACTCGAGTTTCGCTCTCATTAGAGCTTGTCAGTAGTGCATATCATCGCCACTGC
>JTDE01003523.1:57940-68574 GCA_014338405.1 Paragonimus skrjabini miyazakii
ATTGCGGTCTGCATATTAATGTTATATACCAATTGGGAGTAGCAGCAACTTCGATCCATCTCAAGCAATATTGCTCCATAATAATCACGTACTGGCTGCCGTGAGTCGTTGATGAGACAGGACCCATTACGTCCAATACTTGTGATTGGCTATGCATGGTATTGACTCGAATGTTTACTGTTCCTCAACGGCTGACATTGTTTGCACAACAGTTCTAATTTGGTGGTATTATCCTTCATTCCCAGTTTGCGGGCCCTTCACTTCAGCACTTAGTGAGTTTGGTGCACCTCGTTGTGCATCAGTTGGTGGCATTCCTTGACAAGGTTATTCTCAATTTCTCCATTAGTCTCGGCAAACTTATCCCGGCCGTCAGTCGGGACACTGAAGTTTTGAGGCAGTCGAAAAGAAAGTCTAACCAGTTTGCTGTGGATGCTACCATTTCCAGATATTCTTGGCTTTCCGTAGGTTGTCCTTCGACTAGAATGTGATCCAATTTGTCCCATTCTTTCTTTGCGCGGTATGTAGTTTTCCAGTATTGTGCTCCAGTAGAATACCGCGGACTCTTGTGGGATTCGTTTGTATGTTGCGTTCAGAAAAATAGATGACCAAGTTTTCTGATGCATGGCGATCTGTAACTACATATTTCATCAGCCGAAAGTCCCAACAAAGTTGCTTTCTACTGGGTACTTTGATGGGTTAATCCACCCTACAGGTATTTTAACATTCATCAAATGGAAATGTCCAGCGGACAAACACGACATGCATTTCTAGAACCTCCATTCCTCTAGCTGAATGTTTATGGGCGGCCAGCATTACACATAAACAACCTATTCGACCACACCTCACTCTCATCTTAGTATGACTCGTTTCCACACATCACGTGCCTTTGTTGTAACCGTGCGACTCTGTTCTGTCAACTTCGGATTCAGTTGTGCTTTCTTCGTCACTTGCTGGTTGACTAAAGCTCGATTAGCTCTTCGTGATAAATGAAACCCACAACTCTTCTTCAATAGTTCATGCAAGGTGCTTTCGAGTTCGACGAAGCGTTCGGTGAAGCAGCTGTAAAGGCCAGTGTCGTATCGGCGTTCATGTTGATTAGGCCCCGAATCGCCTCAATCGTAACCAGCTATTCGGACAACGATTCGGCTTGACCCTGGCAAACCCTGTGACGAATTACTACCGCTCTATGATTAGATGCTTGTGAACTTCGTCCACCAATAGGTTAGCTGGCTGATTCAATCTTCTATAATACAGCTGAAACATGTATGTATTGTCTCATTAGTTTTAATAATTGACGATATCGAGTCCGTAGACCACTGCGGGGTCGAAAAATGGCCTGCTAAATGTAACAAACTCGAAGAACCCGGCTTCATTCATCGCCGAACATCTTAGCAACCGGTCACCTAGTTGACCCTTCAAATCGTTCAAGATATTGTTACGTGATCGTAAGCCGAAATGTTGTGAAGTGTTTGTGTGCACGGAAGGCGCTGACGCAATCAATTTCCTTGCCATGGTACTGACTGCACTATTAGCGCGACAGATTTTCTCTATGTTTTGAACATACTGTGGTGGATTACCAGGCCGGAGGTGCAAGTATTCGAACACTCGGCGGAGTACCTCAACGCGGAAGGCAGGCACGTCCACAAATCTTCAACAATCGGATGGTGGACAACGGGGGCAGTCGGATGAGTCATCGCTCGACCGGATCGGACCAACGAGCGAGACATGACAGGCAAAATAGAATGGACGACGAAATCGGAGGCGCGATTATTCCAACACTCGCAGGAATGTCTCGACACTCGTGGAATACGATCAAAACCCATTATGGATAGACGGAGGACAACACGTGCGACCGGACGAGCCATCGCTCAACGAAATCGGATCAACAGACGAAGAATGGTAGGCGGAAAACCCCCCGATGGATAGCGCCGATCACACACCTAAACCTGGTAGAAGTACTCACAACGCGTGAACGGAAACCTGGGGGTATGGTGGACTGGAATGCTGACTCACAAACGCGAGCGCGCGCGTAGCATGTGAACTAGCGTGTTGGACAATAAAGATTGTGCTTTATTGGATGCCTTTTCGCTAAAATACTGGTAAAGGGATTTCAGTGTTTCACACTTGGATAGTTTGTTCAGAACAATTGTGCGTAAGTAGCCCGATGATTAATATGGAACCCGCTATTCTGAAGAGCATACGGTTGAACCGATATTGTTTTTTTTTTGACAGCGAAAGCTGTCTTGTATCAAATGAGTCGCATGATTGGCACCTGTCATTGTCTTGACCGCAAACTGAAGTCTATGGGCGTATTGATGTCCTACAGCTTGTCGCAAGTTTCTGACGCAACTGGAATTGTATTTGGCCTGAAGATGATACACCGAAAACGAGCTTGTTCGCCACGTTTTCACTTTTAATGAAATCTCCGGGCATATTTGAACAGCAACTGAAATGGTCAAATCTTGGATGATAGTAACCTCACTAAACATTGTGAAATCGACAAAAAGTAGAAAGCTTCCAATAGGCTACTTTATTAACAAGACACCAGAATCCGGGAGACTGCCGTCCAACATCCTGCTTCTTCTGGTACCTAAGAGTGGAATACGCTGCGGTTCAATGGGATTTCATGTTCAATCCATTCCCAATAGCAATAAGGTTTTTAGTCGGTATTGATCAATTCTCGGAATGCGTGTATCGCCTTTTTCATTATCACATGTTGTAATCGATCTAACCGCTTTTTTTCCATCTGTTCAAGTTGTCGATTTTGCTTCTTAATTAGTGAACCTTCCTCCTAATTCACCACAGACTTATCGTATTTTAAATCAGTCACGGCTTCAACACGATGAAGATAATCTGTACCAATTATAGTCTCAGGTGTACCGGACAAGATGACGGATAGCTATTGATTACATGACCACCAGTTTGAACAGCGCAGTCTGCTAGACCGTAGGGTTGGACGAAAATCCACCCACCGTTCAAACATCCGTTACAAAACGCTATTGTTTTTTCCTAAAATTAGATCATCCAATGAAATTGGCACCCCTATCTCATTTAGAGAGTAGTTCCAGCTCCAATTGATTTCTAACCTAAAAAGGCGCTGACATCGATCACATCCAGTACCACAATCCCTCTCCAAATCAGTTGAACATTTAATTAAGCACCGGTTTCCCAAGGTCTTCTGGGGCATTCTGAGTAAGAGCATTGGTTTTCCAAATCCGCCGCACAAGTTGCCGTGATTTACCAATAAACTTTCCTCCTCAAGATAACTTCTCCCAGATTTAATTTTACTTCGTCCGTAGATTGTTCATTCAATTTCCAGAGTTTGTTCGCTTTCACCCAGTTGATAGTTAAGGATTTTACAACCAGTGGTCATTCTTCGGTTTTAGAGACTCGGATGATCTCAGCTTTACTATCTGTTGGAAACGGAACTTTTCACAATCCATTTATTCACAACACCATCCCATAACACGTGATCAGTGCATAGGTATACCTAAACATATGTTCCCAATTATGTTTGTTCAATGACCTTGAAAAGGTCAAGCGTTTACCTCGAAAAATAAAACAAAGTTACGGATGTTGACAAACTGAACGGAAAGGATTTCGCGTCCATAACTTGAGAATACTATTGGTGTTTGCTTGCTAACCGAACTGGTTGTTTATCCTGTAACCGTGTCGTTTCCGCTTCTGGATGATCCATCATTACTGCAGAATGGTTTCAAGTTATTGGGAACTGTGTAACTTGGACAAATGCCGCAGTTTATTCTAAGACCTATATGGGACACAGTACCGTGGTGCTGCCACCACTCAGCACTCTTTCGGCCTGCCTAGGTACATCCAATGTAACTTGTATTATGCACGTCGATGACATCTGAAGGAGTGGGGAACTCCGCTGGCCAATGCATCATCACAACACAGAAATAAAAAACAGACAAATGAACACCAATAGATGGTACTGAAAACCATCAATATTAGTGTTATATTCGTACAATAAATTGGTCCGTGTGCGAGTTGCTGTCTCATTTTAAAGAACACTTCTTCCAGCGCCCATGAGTTTTGTGGACCACTCGGTGTTACTGGTTGTGAATAGTTTCAAGGGACACGGACGGTAGTCCCAAATGGTACTTTGTGTTAGATCACTTCTGTGCACCTTGTTTACTATGGCAACGGTTAGGAGCAGGCATACGGTAAGGTTATTCACGTGCTCGTCTAACGTGTCCTCCTCCTGGTTCCACATCCGTCTTCAAACTTTCCACTGCCCTCACCAGCTGTTCCACTTTCTCCCCAAGCTTCCTGACGTCCAGCCGTCTGACTTGCGTCCGTACGGATTGGCAATGTGCAATTCCGACAAGCCGTTCGGTGTCCGTGACCCCAAAGGACTCGGTCATCCGAACACTATCCTGCAACTCCGGCGGCAAACTCTGGACAAACCGCACCCTCGCCAATTTATCCTTCGTTTTCTCATCTGCCTCCGGTAAGCCCAACGTCAACTGTCGTAATAACTGTTGATAGTAAATCAGGGGGTCTTGAGTGTCGTAAAATCCGGCACCATAAAACCGATCTATTGCTCGCTGTCGGTCTTGTTTCTGTGTAAACTCTTGAATAAGTGCGGTCCATATTTCTTGATACGATGTTGCGGCCTTTGTTTATTTGCTCAAGGCATAGCCAGCGTTTGCCCGTTCGGTGAACAGCGTTCCCAATACCGCCGAAAGTTGTGTTTAGCTTTTCTACCCGTTGCACGCTGCAATCACCTCAAGTTCCGACAGACACTGTTCCACGTTTCAATCCCCAAATTGGTTTGGCCATGGCAAATTCATTGCGTTGTGTCCAGCACACGGCATCAGTGAGGCGAAAAGGTGTCCAATACAGCACAATCTTTATTGTCCAACACGCTAGTTACCATGCCACGCGCGCGCTTGCGATTTTGTATCAGAATTCCAGTCCACAACACCCACCGGTTTACACTCACACGTCATATGCAATTCTGTCCGGTTCATGTGCGTGATCGACGCCTTCTAGCGGGGGGGAGGGTTCCGCCCGTCTTTCCTCTTCCGTTGGTCCGATTTCGTTGAGCGATGGCTCGTCCGGTCGCTCGTGTTGTCCTCCGTCTATCCATTTTATTGTATCCCACGTCCGCGTCCAGATATTCCTCTGAGTGTTGGAATGATCGTGCCTCCGATCTGGTCGTCCATACCGCTTTGTTTGCTATGTTTCGCCCGTTGGTCCGATCCGGTCGCCCCTGTTGTCCGCCCGCTTATTGTTGAGGGTTTTTGGACGTGCCTCGCCGCCGCGTTGAGGCATTCCGCCGAGTGTTAGAATACTTGCACCTCCTGCCTGACAATCCACCACATTATGACTATTTCACGGCATGAGGTGTAGTTAAAAACACTGATTTGTGTGATGCACATGTGGATTATCTCGAATCCAGTAGACGACTTTTCTGATTGCCCCGCGTATGAAGTTGACAGGCCACCATATCGATCAGAAAGATCTCCCACGAAGCGATGGTTGGGTAGGCTTGTGGGACGAAAAGCAACCGTTTCAAGTAATTGCCCACCTGAAATCTACGGACTTGCAGCACGTGAGTGGCGTGAGAACGTGCGTATTCTACAATACAATCTTGTTTTATCAAACCACTTTTCGTAACAAAGAGTAATTGACAAGGTCGTCCGTTCAGTAGGCCGTATTAACCGTAACGGTTCTGTGTATCTCAGTGACAGATGCATTCATTGTGTTATTATTATTATTATTATTATTATTATTATTATTATTATTATTGCTGTGGTTGTTTTTCCGTGCGTACAGAGTATACACCAGAGTACATACTTTGGGGCTCCGATTTTCTCACTTTGCTCAGTCTGCTCAAGAGACATGCTCGTTTCTGTCACATTTGGGACACGCGTGTGTCACAACAACATGAGTGTTACTCATCACTTGAATTCTGTGATGCACAAGACTAATTTACAATGTTGGTGGTTGGCTCCTCGAAAATGACATCGAACTTAGCACTACTTGTATGCATTTGCTGGACTCTTCCAAATTTCCTCTAAAGTTAGGTGAGACATGAAAACGTCCCAATCTCGTCCTGTCTTTTAAGTGACTACGTTTAAGCAATTCTGTTGGATCGTTGTCATGGCTATGCGCTCAATCGCTTGACCCAAAACCGGCAAAGAGAAGAGACGTGGTAACATCGTTTATTGGAAGAGCGTGTCAAATTTAAGCCAAACCATAGATTTATAAGAGGAAACGATTACGACATGATCATTACTCACAAGCGAAAGTGGTTGAGCGTTCACATATGATAATTCAGTCGTGCTTAACGTTAGGTCAATGGCGCAGTGGTAAACACGGATGCCTCATGAACAGCGTGGCCGTGGTTCAAGTCCCGGCAGTGGCGATGATATGCACTACTGACAAGCTCTAATGAGAGCGAAACTCGAGTCTAGTGCTTCTTTTCGAAAGTGGCCGACTGGAAAGTCTATGGGAATGCGACAGCTGCGATCAATTGTGGGTGATATTCAACCTGAGATTACATGACAGTCAGAGACAGGGAATCAAATGAAACAGTCATATGACAGTCGGGGCGTCAGAGCAAATCGTGTTACGTGGACATCAGACATCAACGCAGGAAAACAGCCCAGATAGCGCACAGGCGTTCGACCGCACACCTGAAATCTGATTAGCTGAATCGAACCATACCACCACCCACGACCATACGATCCGAACTGGGAAGGTCGATCTGCATGGCGTGATACGTCCTGGCTGCTTCGTTAGGAGATGCGCCTCCTAACAAATTCCCTCGTCGGCTTGAACCTGCAAACTGCCCCCGTGCTGCGTCAACCACGTTTGACATCGATAGCCTTCTTATAGCAGCTACAAACAATCAAATTGCGGTTACCAAGTAAACGACTATTTATACTTTGCCGATTACGCCATGATAAAATTGATTTAAGTAAGAGGAACGTCACTGGTAAGATCTCGAAATGAATCCAGGTGCAAAAGTTTGTTACGGAACCAACAGGTGACGGTCTTGTGGTACAGAGTTTCCCTTCGGAGTGAAACTCACTAAAGTAAAATTCTCGCAAAAGATCCACTTCTACCAGTTACTTTCAGTAAAGTCACACACCTCCCCGAACCATATAGGGAACGCGCTGTTGGGCTTCCAGTTGGCCCATTCTTAAAGGACGCAGCACAGCATGTTTACATATTGACCATCGGGTGAATATTAAGGTAAACGAAACTTCTGGTGAACACTCCGTTTGCATCAGTTTAAAAAGCTGAAATCTGATCCAGACCCAAACCAGGAGAAGAGCATAAGATATTTTAACTGGCATTAGTGATGGATCTATGCGCGGGCAGTTGTATGTAGGTTTATGCTAGTGGGGGCCAAACTAAAGGATCTCTGGCATGTACGAACATGGCCAATCATTGGGTAGTCCTCAAAATTGTGAGTGAAGCATGCGCAACTGCGAAGTGTAGTTTGGCCCCAAAGGGAAAGACCTCATTTTACAATAGAACACGAGGTAAACCAGAATGACAGGATGGTAACAGTCAATTGTGAATGATGACTAAATAATCTAGATAATGATTTAGCTGTGAAAATCAAAAAGAAGTTTTATACATGGACAATGGCATCGCTCGCTCTGAGCCTCATCCCATCCACAAGAAACTAGTATGTTCGCCTTCAACTTCTACTCAGAAAACAGCAGTTGTACGTCGGTATCGTCAAGATAGTAAAGCTAAATTCTAGGAACTTGTTCCCCCAGCACATTCTGAGAATGGTGAACATAAATTTGGCGACAAACAATCCTGCAGAAATAATAATCAACCTGTTTTTCAAATTTTTCTGTCAGGTTGAGATTTCAATCGCGAGAACGTAGAACCATAAAGTCTGTCAAGCAGCAATTGGAGTTATTGTTAATGTCTCCCGTACATACAGCTGTAGTCTTGTTACGGATGATTGTCGTGTGCTGCCACTGCTGTGGTCGGTTAATTCGTTGGTGTCTTGTCTGGACAGTGTTTATGATCAATAGATGCGCGTACGCACCCGCGCCACGCTAGGCATGGTCCGTAGAGCCGAGTGTACAAATCAGACGTGAATTAAACGCGATGTTATTCATGCGTGTTTTTTTACTGTTCGGAAACAGAACCGGTTAGACACATGCTGTTCCTATACGTACGCGCGATAACTGAGTCGTATTATTGTCAGGTGGAGTAAAGTGACTTCATTCATGGTGGTACCTTCAAAATTGTGAAAGACTAACAGAAAAACCTTCTCTTATTGCTTAGAACGGTTGGCGAAGTACATTCGAAAATCATAGGGATTTACTTCCTGGTTTGAATTCTGCTATGTCACTCGTTGCATAACTCCCTGCGTTTACGACAGTCTCTGCAGGACGAAGTTCAACGACACAATGACACTCTATACTGAGGAGTTATCCACTACTGCCAGCGCTTTCGACCTTTTAGTTCACCGTGGTCTCCCGCCAAAACCTCTTCATGGTTAAATAATGGCTTATCAAGCTAACACAGAAACCATTGGACAGCACGCATTAGGTCATCTCGTTTACCTCAGTTGCTCTTGTATTCCGATGCAGTGAGGTCATTCCGAAAACAATTGTACAGCGTTTGTATACTGGAAGATTAGATGAAAAGGCTTGCTCAATCGTCCATCTGCGGTAACTTCTTACCCAAGAGCTCTATAAGTTTACTGTATGTCCACTGACCGAAGCTTACCAAGAGGTGATAAAATCACCAACACACCAAAAGTTGGCACGGAGTATGTCAGGAGACGCATCTCTTAACGAAGCAACTAAGGCAAATTTTGTCATATCGATCGATCGATCCGGCTTCGGATGAACTGATCTGTTTTATCTCATCCTGTTAATCAATCTCACTTAGTTAATCAGATGACAGCTGCGCGACCGAACATCTGTACGTTATCTGAACTGTTTTCTCACGTTTATTTTCTGATGCCCCCTATAACGTGACTCGTTCTAACGCTCTGACTGCCATATATGACCGTCTCGTTTGATTTGCTATGCGTCTTGTCGGCCATTTATGGTATTCGCTTCGCCGTATAAATCTAGAGCCTTTGTGGCTTAATTCTGACTCGACTCGTCCTTCCCGTAAACGCCGTTGCCGCATCTATTCTCTTTCTCGGTTCTGGGTCGTGCGATTGAGCGCGTACCAAAAGGGACGATTCAATAGAATGGCTCATTTATCTGTTATCGTCATAGTGATAAATACACCTGTGCATCGGAATTGCTCACCTCGGAACACTGCATGCTGTATTTATGTTGCATTGGATCACCGAACTGGAGTATACGGATCAACGAGATCCGGCGAAAACCACAAAAAGGCCTGACGGCAGTCGCCAGTCATCCAGCGAGAATGAACACGAATTGCATTCATTGTAGACAAATACTGTTTTTAACCACCATACAACATCATACTTTTTGAAACTCGGCACTGAGGACAACATGGAAACATGCAACTCAATATAGGAGCCTATGTGATGATCATGAACGCGAATTGTGTCAAAAACCTGTCTCAGTTGTTACCCCGAATTTCTGTTCTGTGTACATGTGCTTGGCAAGTGCAATTAGCCGGAAAGACGCAAACTTTCCGTCTATGTGGTACACAAGGGTTGATCAAATTTATCAGTGACAGATTAGATTCAAAGTTTTCTCGGTACTCTGTGTATTGCGAAACTGCGTCTAACAGTTTCGGATCAAGAAAACTTCCTGGTTGTACCTCTGAAGTTTCCGGGGACAGATTTGAAGTGCTGAAAGATTCAAACCTTATTGTAAAATTACGAGACGACTCCAAACCTCATTTGTTAAAAGTGCTCACTTTGTCTTATACAGTGAAGCCTACAGCTAAAGATGGTTTGTTCCAGGATGCGCTTTTCCTAGTCCACCATTCTGTGTGAAAAACTCTAATTGTTTCCAACCCTGACGGTTCGGTACACATTTGCGAGGACGACAATCTCACTGTCAACTCTTCTTCTCTACTGGCAGATACCATTTTTTCTCGCACAGAAGATCACTATGCAACTTTGACGACTGGTGAAAGGTGTCACGTTAACTCTCTGGTTGAACTCGACGAACATTTTCGTACACTCACTACATTCACAACTGACATGAATATATTCTTATATGCTCGTATGCCTTAAGGTATCCACTGTAGTGAGATCACCTTCGACATCCCCAAAATCCCAAATTCCCTGCGACGTGAGAGTTGCCTTGCCAGTACCACCGCCATGGTTCACATTACCTTGTGTATGTAAATTTACTACATACAACTAGCATCAAAGTTATTGTGTTGGCGTAGGTATCGCAGTTTTACTCGCAGCTATATAAGGAATCCGCGCCATCTCTACGATTGTAAGCTACATTCATTAGGATAACAATGTTTTAGCTACTACCGTTGGGAACGCCGCCCAACCAGGCTGACACTTGTTTGAATCCTGAAGGTCAACTGGAATTTCCGTTGACATTCGTCCTCTCTGGCGGCTGCCGTGCGGTTGTGCTGAAGGTTCTCTCACGTCCAGCTCCCTCGTGCCCTTAGTCATTGCGTTGATGTCCGCTTGTGTACGGTGAGTAAATAAATAAATAGTTTGTTTGCAGATTCAC
>JTDE01003524.1:8893-36904 GCA_014338405.1 Paragonimus skrjabini miyazakii
CTAACTTTTCTAGTTATGTATCAGGGTCTTATACGGAAAAAATAGCGGAGGTGTTGAGCGGGAGGCATTTGGTCCATAGTTGCCTTAAGATGGGATCGCCTATATTGTTATCGCCGACCAGAGATCTCATGTGGCGGAGTACTTGAGAGGGGGTGCGATCACCCAACTGGACACCAGAAAGCAACTGTTGTAGCTTGGTCTCGTCTGAAGCCGTGGTATGCTTTAAAACTGCAGCCTTCAGTTTATCATATGGGGATTCGTATGGCATGGGGTCGAGTATACCAATTATCTCGGAGGCGATGCCAGTGGGCAACTGTGTAGCCACGTAAGAGAACATGGTGGTCTGGGAAGTAATCTTACGAAAACGGGAAAATGCTTCTACTTAAGTGAACCAAATGCAGATAATTTAAGAGTAATAGCGTTTTCGGAAAATAAACTAGCGTCGAAATCAGAAATCATTGGAAAACACTGGGAGTTCTGAGCGTAAAGCTAACGGAATAAAAAAAGGTATATATGTACAATAAGCAAATGAAAGCATTACGGGCTCACCAGTTTATGTAGTGGATCTAAACGCCATATGCAATCCAGATGTGAATACGAAATCAAAGGTGATAAAAAATGAAAACAACTGACTCACAGCAATTCGTGAAGGTGCGTTGTTCAGAGTTCGTCCAAACGGAATGAAGTATCCAATTGATGCTATCTGTCGTGTAATTCCCAAATAACTTTGGAGGTCACTACGAAGATGATTCCGACAACAGATTAGTTCGGAGATATGTTGAAATAAAGGTCGATTCCGTTAATCGTTAACTCTCCCAAAATCTGTACACAGGCGACACTGGAAGCAGAGAGAGATCACAGGGCTCACGACCTTGGAGGTGTAATTTTTCGTATTGTTAATTGATTCGACACACATGATTTAAACGAGTGTACATGTGAATTTGAGGAAGGTGAAAATGGGGAAAAACAATGCAGTACAAGATATTGTACAAAACGCTCCAATACTATTAGGTGGAAGGGAATAACTGGACCCAATATCCCAGAGTGGAGATGTGAATATAATGGAAGGTTTTAGCTGTATATCACCGGGAGTGACAAATAACTTCGATCTGCTTCCTAAGTATCCACACGGGCTATTGCTGAGTGGTTTTGTCGGACCAAATAGTACCTCACATCTACTACGGAAGGTTACTTAAGAAATTTCAACAAATGTACACACATAGCTAAATACAAACAGTTGTCTACCTGTAGAAAGAATTATATACACATGGCTTACATACAGTTACAGGCACACACCAAGTCCAATTTAGATGAGAGCATTCGGTCTAGCCTGCTCCATCCTATACTCGAATATTTCGACCGTCGCATCTTTGAATACGTACCGGGGGAAAAGATTGCTCCACACATTCACCATTTTGTGGAAGAAAATGAAGCGCCCATCCCTTTATTTGCACTCGGCCTGTGGGACATCTTCATCGGCTGAAAAAAGTACTAGCTGGTTCATCGCTGAGACCCGGTACGGTTTTGAAAGCTTCTGTCAGATTTTCACGGAGCCTTCTACGTTCAAGGGGAAACAGATTGACAATTTTCAACCTACTAGTGTAGTCTGAGGGCTTCTTGCTTCGTATTACTCCAGCAGCTAACCTCTGCACGTCTTCAAGGCATTGTTTATCCTTCAGTAGGCTTGAACTCCAGGCCTGAATACAGTACTCCAAATGAGGCCTGACAAAAGTCTTGTACAACGGAATCAGTACTTCCAGCTCTCTGAATGAGGTGGTTCTCATGAGCTGAAAAATCTAGCCTCTTGCTTTCTTCGCCTCCAAAGCGCACTACGCCGCTGGTTAAAGGTCGATCTGGATCAGAACCCCGAGATCTCTAATTTCAGCAACTTGCTCTAGCTTACTCTCACTAATTTAAGTGGGAAACTATCTTCGAATGGAACTGTCACCGTCTTTGAGTAGATGATGGCACTTTCCTGGGTTGAAGAGTAAATCCCACTCGGCTGATCAACCGGATACCCTTACTAAGTCAGATTGGACAACATCCAGATTTGAATTTCCGACAGTTTTCACATCATCAGCAAACAATACGGAGATGATAGGAAAATGGTCGGGTCATTTACATAAACTAAAAATAGTCAGGGTCCCTGAATCGACTCCTGTGGAATTTCCCAGATGCACCGATCACACCTTTACCCTACGATGAACAATCGCTGGTCGTGGTGTTTTTTGACCTAAAGGCTGCTTTCGATTCGGTTTCTTGTAACGTTATCTGACACCACCTTGTTCACAGGGGCGTTTCAGAGTAATTTGTTAAAGTTGTCAAGATCACTATCTGCCTCTATGCAGGCAGATGGAGATTACATGGACAGCTGTCCCAGGTGTTCCTCCCTTCTAGTGGTGCTTGTCAAGATCGTCCGGTCTCCAACTGACTGTTCAATTTTGTTATGGACGACGCTTTAGAAGATGCACCTGAGGAATCCAATGAGCTTGTTGTTTAGTGTATTTTAGCCACTGTGTTGACTGACATGGAGTATATGCTTATGACAGTCTCTCGCCTAACCCATCTGTTAAACACATACAGACCGTGATATCCAATATGATTGCCCATGTCAGTTTGTAGGGAATGCGCTTCCCACCTTTACAGTCGTTCATGTCGTTTCGATGTTGTGTTCGTTATTGGAGGCGATCTATTTGAAACGGTGGATGGTTCCACATACTCGGGTGGCACTATCTTATCGACTTGAAATACTGCTAATGAGATATCAGGGGGGATAGCACGAGCGCATTTTGCTTCCGCCACCGAGGTTTCTGTTTTAATCCCCGTACCTTGGCCCTCGTCGCTGCTTCAGCTTCCCAAGCACACAAATCGGTCAACAGCCTCTATGACTTCATTATTTAACAATAAGTCCACGTAATCACAGCAATCTTTACACTTTGAAGCTGCAAAATGCATTCCGAAATGTCTATCAGAATGAGAAATATCGTCTAGCATTGTTTGTGCTGTTTGAATGTTGTCAAACATGTACACCTTGCCGTCAGCATAACCAAGATCAGTGAATCTTTCACCAGGTAGGAGGTCCATGCCGGCATCTTGTAAGTGTCCTCTATTATCTCGTTTATGAAAGAAATAAACAAAACTGGTGAAAGTGGACAGTCGTAACGTACGCCGCTCATGGCGCTGAGACTGTTAGGCAGGTCACCGTAAACCCTGACCTGAGCTGAAGTATGGGAATAAAGCGCCGGCAGTATGTTCACATATTTGGTTTGTACACCTCTGCGTTTAAGCGACTCTAAAAGTGTAGATCAATCCACCGAGTCGAACACATATTTATGGTGGGGAAGTACGGCAATTGTTGGTCGGCGGCATACATGACGCTGTTCCAGAGTTTGCGAAGAGTAAAAAATTGATTGTGTCCGCGCCCAGGGCGAAACCCTGCCTGTTCTTCCCTAATGTTTGCATCTCGAGCTGCAGTGAGTCGACGAAATATAACGAACGCCAGAATCCTAGTAATTACTAGAGTCAAGCTAATTCCTCTGTGGTTTTCGCAAGAGCCTCTGATTCCTCTCTTCAATATGGGAACTATTATCGAGCGACCTCGGCACAGATGGATTATCCGCGTTGTCTACACAAGTTGAAACAATTGAGTCAAGACCTCTACCAACGCTTGTTCATTTTCCTTGAAAAATGCCCGAAAGAGATCATCTGGGTCAGCGGCTCCATTGCGTTTGAAAACCGAAATACAATTGCGGACCTCAGCCTCAGTGGGTGGTGCTAAGTCTACCGACCAGGGTGCTCATTACAAGTTTCTGGCGACAACGCAGTAGAAGCTGTGTTCAACCCAGCGCTCCAACTTTCCGCATCTATTATAGATGAGTGTGCCATCTGCTTCGTTGAACGCTTCACTGACAAACGATCGGCTTGGACCAGTAGCACGGATAGGATGGAAGAGACTACCGGTGTCCTCTGAAGTAAAATCGGTTTCCATCTCCTTGACTTTCTTCATCAGCCAAGCCTCATGATCGGGTATCACGGTACGATTTAGTTCCTTAAGGCTGTCTATACCTGGTCAGAAACGTTACACCATGGCTGCGTTGATGTAACCACAGGATCAGAGATGAACGTTACCACCATCCTCGAAGCCCATTGGGACAAAAGCAGATACAAATAAAGGGTTTTCAGATGGTCTAAAAAACCGTACCACACAAATACATGGGGAATAGCTTCCTGCTGTTCCCAGACGAATAAGACTCGCTACATCCGATTTGACGTTCACGGCCTCTGGTAAGCATTCAATCATCCTGTGTTTAAGTTTTCGACGATCGCCATCTAACTCAGACCTAAGAGAAATCAGGTGACGCCTGTGCATAAGGTTTGTCGAGAAATCCAATTTTGCGGCAAACGCACGGCTCCTCTGGAACATACCTCTCCACAGCGAATCTTCATCATTGCTATGAATTGTTCCCAGTGTTTGTTGGATACATTCATCTTATTCGAACAGGGTAGTTTGTTCGCTAACGTCTCTCAATAAGAGTTCGTTAAATTCTCCTTGCATGAATTTCCGTTAAATTATCTTTCGTTCACGAGTGTATGGCCTCCGAGTAGATGAAAGAACGAAACGGACACGCACAACAGCATACACCATGCCCAGGTTGCTACAGCAAAATGTACGACATTCTCTTGCAAAGTGGCCAAATAGTGAATGACTGTATCATGTGAGCGGCTGGTGTCCATGGTTGAGATACAGAGAACGATCCGATGCCATGTGAAGTAATGCTTAGTCCTATGTTTAAATGCGGTACTCGCACTAACAGAGACAGTGTAATGCGAACAGTCCCAACAGTCAGTGTGTTGTAACCAGACACCACCTATACTATTCATTCATTTCCTACCCGAAGAAAGACAATCAAGTTGACCCCTCAAATCCCCGGCCAGTGTGATGACGTCAGAGTGTTCGGTCTGCTGCAAAAGGTCGGTCAGAGTGTTATGGAACACTTTCTTGGTGATATCCGAACAACTAGGCATTGGAGTGTGTGCCGATACAATGAATATATAACACTTTCTGGATTTGCATTGGAAGACATCAACCGAGTCATCAACTGAGTCTGGTAGTCCACAAACGACTGTTCATTGAGATCGAATCGGGTAAACATTGTTCGACTTCGGAAGTCAGTGAGATTCTCACTACAGGTTTGTCGCCGCGACTCAGTGTCAACGACTCCACAATCCTTGATGAAAAAGCACTTCAGTCGACAGTAGTCTAGGGGTGAGCTCGAGTAAGTAGCAGTACTAGAATCGTAGGTTCGCGTCTCCGAAACTCAGGACTTGAAACAGTATTTGACAAAACAGGTTGCTGAGCAACCTGTCAGAGAGTGCAAATATTAAAGACGCAAACATTAACCAGTTTTGTTGGTTTTAGACGAAAAACATCCTCCGAAGATACGGGGTATAGAGTGAGATGATGGTAATGTGTAAATGATGTCAATGATACTAAGTGGTTGTTTATCCCGAGGAAGGGAGTTGATTTGATGGGCCCCAACGTGAGTCTCTGACTCAAAAGTGTTACCTGTGAGGCAACAAGGCATGAAGGTTTTCCCGGATACCCTACTTGCAGCTAATGTGTTAGGACCGTGACGCAGTTGCTTGTGAGAGGCTGTTATATACACTGGACAACAGTACTACTAAAACTGGCAAAACAAAGTGACTGTCTCCATAATTTTGTCGCACAGTGTACAAGGTATAAAAGCCACCCTATAGTGGTAAAATGTGTTTGAAACAACTCAATATATCACTCATGTTGTCCATAGAATAGTTGTGTGGGACAATGTGGTTTGTATTAACAAATGTGGTCAGTTTGAAACTTAGCAAAAGTTCACATTAGTGATCCACGTTCAAAATATCTTCTAACTAATCAATAGGTGACACAATTACTGTCTGTTAACGAGACGATCGGGCAACCTGACCATTACTCACAAGCGAAAGTGGGTGTGCGTTCACATATGATTATTGAGTCGTGCCTAATGTGAGGTCAGTGGCGTTGTGGTAAACACGGTTGCCTCATGGACAACGTGGCCGGAGTTCAAGTCCCGAAATTGGCGAAGTTACGCACTACTGACGAGCTCTAATGAGAGCGAAACTCGAGTCTAGTGCTTCTTTTCGAAAAGGGCCGATTGGAAAGTCTATTGGAATTCGACATCTACGATCAATTGTGGGTGATGTTCAACTTGAGATTAACCAAGTCCCCGACTATTCATCAGAAATGTAGGTTACTTTGCTTGTTTTAAGTGCACAGTTTATTTGCGACATTTACGGATATACGTTGCTGTTCATTGCTGGTTATTATTACGGGAGGAGTGTGATAACGAATGTGGCTTTCGACATAGTTAATTATCAGGCTAACTGTGACAGTATCTGTGATATTAATTGTCAGAGTTAGCTTGGGGTAGATTGCTGGACTTGATAACGAGGTTGATCTCCGCAAGTATGAAACAGTGATTGAGGTTGTTTAGTTTGCATTCCATTTATGCACTGGCTTCGGCTTGCCTTTTGTGCACTTTTCAGCTACCATTTTGCACATCCACCTTTTATGCACACAGATTTCGTATCGACGATCACGCGGTGGTCGCATTGCAAGGCGCTTGTCTGACAGAACGCATGAATGTTATATTGTATGATTTTACAATAGTGTGGTTACTAGCCTGACTATGGTTCCTCTGACTGATTCCAGTTATTTCGCTAACCTTAAATGTAACTTGCCACTCTGTAAAACGATTGTGCCGTTGTACGCACTCTCACTGCTCAAACTCTAATAACTATTTGAATCACAACTTCGTAATTATTTAAATATGAGTTGGTGTGTATTTTTATCTGATGGTCAAACACAGGTAAGCTTTGGTTGCTGCTGTGTTGTGCCCATGACTTCAGCGAATATCCTCGAATGCGTGAACTGTTTACTGCCATCGTTCTTTCTGTAAAGTATTTATATATTAATCCAATGTCAGTAAATCAGTGATTAGTACTGTTGCTTGATTACCTTACAGTCATGGAACTAGTCTGAAGTATGAGGTAAGGCGGATTGGAAAAGGACATTTCACACAACTTAAACTCAAACATAATGCACTAATACTTGCAAAAGCTATTGATTGTGCGGGCACATTGCAGTCCTATTGCCCAGACCGATAAATAGAGCTGAGTTATGGGGTTACACACGGAGACCTGTATTCCTATGGCTGACCCACCTTCCAGCGCTAAGTTCGCCATCCGTTGATGTAGAGGGGGCCAGTTTGTCTGCCTAGTCCACCTGCTCCGGAAGTTCAGCAGACTTATTCGAATGCTAATCAGATTTGTCGAAGGATTCCGGAGACGAGGCGTTATTCACATCGCAGTGCGCACTGCTGTCTGTGTACTGTCCCTGTTTTCTCCCAACTTGTTGATGAGTTGTAGATTTTTTGGACAGCTTTCAATCATCCAAAGTGATGGACGTGTTTTTTGTACTTGTTTGAACCGGCTAGCCGTCTGCCATCCCCATGGGGATTTAAAGGTGGGTTTTCTTACTCATCTTAGTGAGTAACCCTTCTATGATCAATTTTGTCAGCGCTCCGGCTGTCGCCTTTTTGCGTCTTCATATTACTGGACGACATTACTATAATGGAAAAGCAGTGAATAGAATAGCTTCTGCGGCAGCTTTGAAAGAAATATCATAAAGAAACGAGTGATCAGCAGATTGGTTGGTCATTACATACGCTGGTTACCGATCCATTCTGATAGACTCAGCATTCCAACAATGTCCAACAACTAGGTCACGTCAGTTGACACGATTTAGTCTGTCCATGGAAAGAACTCAGGTTGTAAGGATGGTGGTGACTGCTTTTGTTGTTACACGCTCTTGCGTTGAGAACTTATGAGTAAATTCTGTTTGGAACGTGTCTAGATTGATTGTTTCGATTCCGATTTGAGATGACAATTTCAAGAAAAACTTCGCTGCATCACAATGGAAATCAAGTTTCCGGTTTCCTGTTAGTAAGACGCTTACCGAAACACAAAATAGCCGTTTGCCGTAGCGATATTAGACATCCCATTCACCTGTTTGGCATTCACAATTAATGTACAATGATTGTTTCCTTACGAACTGCGTACTCTTGGTTTAATTGATAAAAACATCAATTGGACAAACATTACAAGATGTTAACATCTAGATTTATCTCGTCATTCACTTAGTGGCTACAGACAGAGTAGATAAAAACACATTGCGACATCAGTTGAGCAAACTAAATTAAGATGTGACATATGTTGTTGCATTTTATTTTAAAATAATTCGTAAAACGTAAACTCTTATTTCTTTATAGGCAGCGAACACCGAGTATGACCAGAAAGCGAAAAAATTTGCAGCTCTCCAATGTCGTTGAAACCTCAATTCCGCCCCCACAGTCAATCCTGTACAGCAAGGAAACACAAACGGTGGAACAACGTAACGAACGTGAAAGTATGTCTTTTGGTGATTTACGCGACAGTGACTTTTAACATACTCATGACCCAATCGTGAGATGTTGCACAACAACCAAGTTACTGCAAGCATGGTTTTGTGGCTAAGTTATCTTGAATTTCAGTCGTTACGTTTTAAAATGGTGCTTGTTGGGTGCATTAGCTTCTATCACATGAGTCAATGCAGTGTCACATTAGTGTGAACATCGGTAGTGTGAGTGCAGTTATTATTCAACCTTCGTTACCCATGTTTTCCTCTGATTAGATAAACCAGCCGAAATTCGTCACATTATGATCAGGGTTGTACTACCAAAGGCATGAGGTTGTTAGTCCTGACAGAATGAGCAGGCTGTTCCACGCTCAAACGGGGATAGAAGCAATAGCGTAGTGCTTTACATTAACGCATGGTCATTGGGTGGTAAACCGCTAACCAATTGACCCCTCAGTCAATCCCGATTCATTTGCTTTGGGTTGAGACCTTATTTTGTCAATGGACCCATTTGCCCGAGGTCTCCTCATAGTTCAACATACACTTGTCTCGACAAGTGTATGTTGTATGTATCTACGTACTCTGCTTATTTAGTACACACTTGGAGTGCATTCGAGTTGAAAACAATTAGTAAGGCAGAGGAGCAAAGTTTGCAAACAGTCTGTTTTGCAGATGCTTACTTAATTTCGCCCACAGCTTGATTTTTTCTTTTTCACGGCATATGTAGCTTACTGTTGAATGTTTGGGTTGGGACATGTGGTTTGGCGCTTCATGTTTCATTCCTTCTTTTTGTTCACTTTGGAATGTGGTCTTCTCCGCACAAATGTATGACGACAAGTCATCAGGTTTAATCAACATCTTGTTGTTGGCCATGAGCACATACCGTTCTAGCGCATACCACCTTACTGTGTAGGGATCACTTATAGTCCCTGTCAAAAATCCCAGACACTAAAACCAACGGGAATAAGAATCTGCGAGCTCAACGTAGTGAATTTGGGAAACTTCTGTCTGTATTGCTTGACTCATTCTCCTCTCAGTTTGTCAGTTAATAGACTTGGTATTCAAGTCAAGCACTCATGGACTATGTATTCACATTTTTCTGTTGGATGCGAACTGTGCCCAAATGTAGCAAAATCTCCTTGCCTCGTGACAATAGTAACAAGAAATCCAGGCAAGCATTTTTGGACAGATATCTCAAATTTTTTTCACTTCTACTATCGTTTTCACCAATTAATTAGACATTTTGAACGTGGATTACTAATGTGAACTTTTGCTAAGTTCCAAACTGACCACATTTGTTAATACAAACCACATTGTCCCACACAACTATTCTATGGACAACATGAGTGATATATTGAGTTGTTTCAAACACATTTTACCACTATAGGGTGGCTTTTATACCTTGTACACTGTGCGACAAAATTATGGAGACAGTCACTTTGTTTTGCCAGTTTTAATAGTACTGTTGTCCAGTGTATATAACAGCCTCTCACAAGCAACTGCGTCACGGTCCTAACACATTAGCTGCAAGTAGGGTATCCGGGAAAACCTTCATGCCTTGTTGCCTCACAGGTAACACTTTTGAGTCAGAGACTCACGTTGGGGCCCATCAAATCAACTCCCTTCCTCGGGATAAACAACCACTTAGTATCATTGACATCATTTACACATTACCATCATCTCACTCTATACCCCGTATCTTCGGAGGATGTTTTTCGTCTAAAACCAACAAAACTGGTTAATGTTTGCGTCTTTAATATTTGCACTCTCTGACAGGTTGCTCAGCAACCTGTTTTGTCAAATACTGTTTCAAGTCCTGAGTTTCGGAGACGCGAACCTACGATTCTAGTACTGCTACTTACTCGAGCTCACCCCTAGACTACTGTCGACTGAAGTGCTTTTTCATCAAGGATTGTGGAGTCGTTGACACTGAGTCGCGGCGACAAACCTGTAGTGAGAATCTCACTGACTTCCGAAGTCGAACAATGTTTACCCGATTCGATCTCAATGAACAGTCGTTTGTGGACTACCAGACTCAGTTGATGACTCGGTTGATGTCTTCCAATGCAAATCCAGAAAGTGTTATATATTCATTGTATCGGCACACACTCCAATGCCTAGTTGTTCGGATATCACCAAGAAAGTGTTCCATAACACTCTGACCGACCTTTTGCAGCAGACCGAACACTCTGACGTCATCACACTGGCCGGGGATTTGAGGGGTCAACTTGATTGTCTTTCTTCGGGTAGGAAATGAATGAATAGTATAGGTGGTGTCTGGTTACAACACACTGACTGTTGGGACTGTTCGCATTACACTGTCTCTGTTAGTGCGAGTACCGCATTTAAACATAGGACTAAGCATTACTTCACATGGCATCGGATCGTTCTCTGTATCTCAACCATGGACACCAGCCGCTCACATGATACAGTCATTCACTATTTGGCCACTTTGCAAGAGAATGTCGTACATTTTGCTGTAGCAACCTGGGCATGGTGTATGCTGTTGTGCGTGTCCGTTTCGTTCTTTCATCTACTCGGAGGCCATACACTCGTGAACGAAAGATAATTTAACGGAAATTCATGCAAGGAGAATTTAACGAACTCTTATTGAGAGACGTTAGCGAACAAACTACCCTGTTCGAATAAGATGAATGTATCCAACAAACACTGGGAACAATTCATAGCAATGATGAAGATTCGCTGTGGAGAGGTATGTTCCAGAGGAGCCGTGCGTTTGCCGCAAAATTGGATTTCTCGACAAACCTTATGCACAGGCGTCACCTGATTTCTCTTAGGTCTGAGTTAGATGGCGATCGTCGAAAACTTAAACACAGGATGATTGAATGCTTACCAGAGGCCGTGAACGTCAAATCGGATGTAGCGAGTCTTATTCGTCTGGGAACAGCAGGAAGCTATTCCCCATGTATTTGTGTGGTACGGTTTTTTAGACCATGTGAGAGTGATGATATGTGAAAACGTTCGTTCACTTATCGTCACCCGGTTTCGCTAACTTGACAGATGTACTGATACAATTCAGTTAGTCTCAACTGGACCATGCAGACTAGGGGGCTCGAATAGTCAGTTATTGCGTTACACACGTCCCTCTATCGAAAGCTGAACTGACCCTGGGAGTTAAATTATTGAAGTGTAGCGAAGACCCTGGGCCATATGTCCTCTGTCCTTCTCTTTCCAAGGTTGGTGGAGAGAGGGTGATATCCGAAGTATCCAAACGTTTTAAGACGGTTTGAGAAACTTGAGAGATACCTTGTGATGGGCGTTTATGACCAGTGATTCCTGCTTGCAAGGAAAAATCTCAAAACCTATGTGACTACTACACAGGCATCAATCGAGTTACTCTGTTATAAGCAATACAACACACTAAGGAGCTAATTTCTTTTCTTTCATTCTCGACCTGACCATCTTGGAAGCGGTTTGAAAAGTGCAACTGTTTGTTATTCAATGAGATAGGTACATTATACAAGCTGTCATAAGTCACTTTTTCCAAAATAGTAAACCATATTCTCCTGTCGGTTTCTTTTGTATCGTGGATACGTGGTTCTTCAACAGAAATAATTCCTCCAGATGGGTTGCTTTTGATCGGCCCTGTCAATAACTACTGTATAGGGCAAACTACTCGGTTTTCAAATATTCAGCACGACATTACCAGCACGCACGATTGCCTGGCAGAATGAGGAGAGGATCGTCTCTTACTCTGGCCATGATTTACTAGACGGTTGAAGGTCGTCAGGTTTTATCTCTTGAGGCAGTTACATCCCACGATACCCTTGCATTCATAGAAGTCCCAGATATAAAATGAAGGCACGTGTCACGAGTGATTATTTGAACGGCATAATCTTATCACGGTGCGAGTAAGATGTAATTGGAAAGCACTTGGATTGGGATTCTTATTACGACTTCCGTTGAAATTAGATGCCCTTCGGGCAGTCGGACATTTTGCAGATGAAACTTCGAAAAATATTCTTTGATTGATAAAGCTGTATACGGATATGGTAACAAACCCAAAAATGGGATATTTCCGCGGTAGGACATTTGACGTCTCTGAGTTTGTTAAACTCATAATGGGATGCTTCTAGATATCATGATCAATAAGTATTTGGGGCCTATAGTGTGCAAACGTTTTTTGATCTTGATCATACCTCAGATCGAATGTTAACAAGGTAAGCAGCAGTGCTAACTTTGTCACAAGATGCTTATTGACTCAACAAACTTACGATTAATGTTCAAGAAAATGATGACAGAAGTAGAAAGCTTGACCAATAGGCTTTCAATCGTGCATTGGTGGACAACCGTGAGCCTGGACAGGCGGCGCTGTGGCTCGTTATCTATTAGCGTAATAATGACGAGGGATATTCCAACATACGAAAATTTTTACCAAAGGAACTAAGAAACGAAAAACCGCGTAATGTAGGATTAAATGGCAGCTATGTTGTAGGAGTACATAAGTCTTTGACTACAATATTCTGTCTTATCGGATAGCGTTTCTAACGAATGATTTTGGTGTTCATGGTATCGCCTACCGGGCAAGCGACACCTACCCAATTTTTTCGGCGAGAGAGCCAGAGACTTCCTATTTTGTGACCACGTCGTTGTCCGACTACGTCGTAATTTTAGGGAACCACTAGCAGTCTCGGTTAGTAATATCCGATCGACTAAACGCCCAATCATTATACGGAACACATACTGCAGCCATCGCTAGTTGTGCAGTTAAATTATTCCAGTTGGTCGCATACCTGTGGATTTCGGGAGTATGCGCCCGCGAACAACCGCGTTGTTCATTTGATGTGCGTTAGTTGCCGAACACAACGATGATTAAATACCGCAAGTCTCTTTTTACCTCCGTTGTGAGCAGACCACATTTTTGAGCTATAATACAAACTAGTTTGTACGTAGGTATACACCCTTCCTTTAGTCGAAAACAAGGCTTTACGGCGACGTAGATGACAGATCAGCAAAGGTAACTTGGGCTTTTGCCATTCTCGCTGATATTTCATCAACTTCATTACAAGCTGGTGACATGGTACTACTCAAGTAGTTGAAGCGGTCAAAAATCTCAGTTGCTCTGCCTGTAATAACCTAAGTGGGAATGTAAACACATCAGTTTCTTATCTTGATATTACGAGTCTCTCTCTCCATTAAAACCGTTCCGTTCACTGGTTGCTATTACATGCGTGGTCAACTGAACCGGAAATAGGAATTACTCTACGAAACCCCATAGAACGCAATAATCTAGGCCCAACGAATGCAACAAAAAAATGAGATCATTCCTAGAAAGACAATGTGTTGGTACCCATGCCAAAGATAGACTATAGGCGCTGGACCTCCGCATTTGTAGATAAATTGTGGCCTTGCTATGAACGGTAGAAGTGGGTTCAGTAAATGATCAGTTCATCAATTAAGAATAAGATAAGAAGGTAGTGAGGAGGTTTTTCGTAAAAGTTCTTTAAAGAATTAGATGGAATATCGTAGAATATTTGTCGAGAATATCTTGAAAAATATATGGTTTTGAGGCTATGGGACTTACTCCAGCATTCTTCCTGTCCATCGAGGTCTGTTTACCTTCGGTGAGGGGTTAAGCAGAATACTCGTTCACATGTTTCAAGTCAGTCAGCTTATTGCTGGGAAGAAACTCCACGTCAAGATTATTTAACTTATCAAGTGTGTCTTCTTGAATATTATCCGTGCCAAATTTGGGTAGAATTGGGATGATCGGCACTCCTGGCCAGTGCCACTCGTAGCGCTGGACCAGCGAGACTGTTTCTCATAAACGTTCACTCTGCTGGCGGAGTTGGCGGGCAGTGATCTTGAGAGGTTCACGTATCTCTCCGAATCTCCTTTTTGACGGAGACGACTCCAGTGAACTTTGTTGGTTTCTTAGACCAGTGTCGTTAATTCCAAAATCCGTCACGGAAGTAAAACAGTAATACTTGTATGCACGACCGTTGCGGAATTCTGCTTGAGCTTCACTAATCTTGCCTTTCCTGGGTTTGGTGGGTCTGCGCAAAATTAATCCGGTGAATGGCTTCGACGCGAAGGAGACGAGGCTGGTGCCTTTCTGGTCGTCACTAATGCTGACTAATACTGTCTCACTAATACTGATCATGATGCAACTGTTCCGTTTTATGAACTATTCGAAAGGGTGTCGTTAACTGTGATATCAACTTCTCTCCAGCGTTCTTGAAAAGCGAAGAGGCGAGGCGATCCAGCCGTGGAGCTTTGTTACACTTCAATAACTTGATCTCCAGAGCCGCTTTTGTTTCCGGCGGAGAAACATCTGGAACCCAATGACCGACCTTTTGGATCCCATCGTCTACATGGTACGGTTGAGGCCACCTGAACTGTTCCCCAGTGTTCAGCCCATCCGTCAAATCGACGTAACTGGTTGGTGATGACTGAACCATCTCCACTTATAATCTCACTTGCTCGAATTCGACAACCAACCTAAGTACGAATTAGGGAAAGTAATATTCTGCTTGCCTCTGATGTGAAAGTTCTTTCCTTGTTGGTCCTTCAACTAGGTTACGTTCACCATCTTTGCGGAAGCTTTTAATCGGATTGCGTTTGAAGTCTCGACAGTCGCTATCATATTCCGAGCGTGATGTAAATAAGCGACATTTTTTGATGTGGCTAATCGCTGTTACAGAAATCCAGTTCTGTGACCATTATATAGTTCCTCCGAAGATGAATTCGTCATATTTGTTCATCAGCCTCTTTCACCTAAGTCGAACTCGGCAATTTGTCCGCCAACGCTGTCCGATAGGCGTTCTTTACGGTCTCTGTTCAAACATCGGCTATTTATCTTACACTCACTGACGTCCGATATTCTGGCAAATGACGTTCATCCATCCACCATGTTTCATCGACTCATACAGTTGGAGTGGAGGACGTGCGAGAGTGGCAGGCACAGCATTGTCTCGGACGACAGTGTACTTATAAAAATTCATGTTTTCCCGAAATTCGGTTACAGTGTTATACGTCTAGACGACAAGGGTGCATTCGACTCGGTGAATTGACGTATATTTTTACGGTCACCGAAACGCAGTGATGTGCTGAATGAGTATTTGAAGATATCATTGGCGTTTGAAAACGTAGGCTATGAAGTGGGACTGGAAGTGGATTATGATTGAATAGTTTTGCTGTATCCAAAATAATGGTTTCTAATACCCCTCGTTCGTTTATTCCGCGAAAGGGGGTTGGTTCTATGAGTCTCACTTCGAATATGTCGTTCAAAGACCTAATCTACGAGACAATGAGAGGTGGAGTTTTTCTTATCAGAGGGCTCCGCCTGGAGCTATTGACCCTATAACCCCATCTGACTTGGCAACGATAGGTTCGTCTAGCCTTATGAAGCAGCGACTGAGTCGTCGCTGTTTGGTTTGAGTTACTGCTATCGATAATAAGTACAATGAACTCAGCATTGTGCTTTTGAAATATATCAAAGGTTTTTAGATCGCGTAAGGTTATGCACTTGCTGCCACAGTTAGTCATCGGGCGATCGAGTACGCTTTGTTTATGAGCATCTTACCTCAACCTCTTCTTCCTTAATCAGAAAGCAATATTGTTGCATGTCCGTAAGATCTTGCCGCACTACGTCTGCTCTCTGGCACAGTCACAAAGGTGACATACAACCGTGTGAGTGTAACTGATTTCCGTCTGGCTGTCTGTCCGTGGCTTGTAGATAGTTTTATCTAGTAAGACTGAAGTCCTAGTCAGCATAGCCCTGTGGGTCAATACAGTGCACAAGCCTGACCACCATACCATAGTAGCAGAGTTGAACTAAAGTGCAAGTTGATGCGTACTAAACTGACGACTAATTACGAAGACATAACTAAACGTTCCACTTATATGGACTTCGTCCCGCCAACAATAAAACCTAATGCACACACTGCGAGAATCGCAGTGCTAGATAGGAAAGAGTGTATACAGTTGAGTGTATGTGATCTATCTCTTGAAGAACATGTGAAGCATGTTATGTGATTTGGCAAAGTGCAGAAGCTCGGAGTTAATGCTTCCTCGTCTTCCTGACAATAAGGGCACAGTCTTTGTTGCTTCTGCTCATAGTCATCTAGTGAACTGTTTGGCGACATGCTCGGTACGTATTTTATCCTCAGTCACAGGGTGAAAGTTGTTTGAGTTTGATATGTCGAACAGACAATCCTCCGGCGCATTAAGGAAGTCTTGTTTTCACACAGACTGACCTACTCGTTTCCGGTGAGTTGTTCGATGTATAGCACAGACGCGAGCACAATTCAGGTTGCATTTCATGAATTCAATTTCTCCGATCATTCGATCGTGCTCGGATGTTCGGCTCATTTTCCATGGGAGTATTCGATCTGAGTTCTCTACCCAATTAGATAGCAGCGTACCTGTCGCTACTCTATGTGAGAATATTCGTACGTGAAATGTGTTGGTCGCCCTTTACATAACAGAATGAAGGGACTGAAGATCGTGTAACGGAACTGCTTCCAGCTGTTGAGTAGCTAGTTCTCGCCATTCGGGCGAGAGCGTGATAGCCGTCTAGGCACGTCTACTTAGACATTTCATCTGACCGTCACATTGTGAATTATGGTCCACTTAGTTACAAAACCTTAACACTTTGGGTGCTGCGACTCGATCTACCGATTTAATTGACCAACACAAGTGGAGGCATCAACAGTTTTAAGGATTGGATTGGACAGTGCTATGTCTCAACGAGGTTCCAATCAGTGGTGTTTTTCGCGTGGTTAGCAGCCCTACAAAATAAGTAGTCATTTACCGTTATCTAAACCTCCGCCATTTCATTATGTCACTAACCACATTGTGAATTCTCCCAGTTCTCAAGACCATTGTGCGAGGTGCAGCACGTGAATAAATTGGCGTGGCTAGTGCACCGCTAGTATTTCAGCGACGGATAAGAGATGACTGATTCGTTTTGCTGTTTCCTAGGCGTGAATATCACTTTTTACCACCGGTATGTTGAAAATGGAAAAGTGAATAGAGACAATTTTCAAATAAGTGAGTGGTTTAACTCTGAAGATACTTTCTCAGCATATCTTTCTCACTAGTTTATTCAAACAATCTGTTAGAAACAGTGTCACATTCTGGAGTGTATTTTATTGATTGCGATGTCCTCAAGAAGTGGAGAAGGTGATCACAGTGCAGTCAGCATGAGAGAACACATACATGTGTAGCACACAAAATATCTAGATTGTACTAGTGAGTTAGGTTTGGGTTATGAAACAATGGTCACACTACTGCTTTGGATAAAGACTGGTCCGATGGTATGGCGGAAGTAGGAATAACATGCGACCACAATAGTTCTAAGAACATCTATCGAACTCAACAGCGGTTGGAAAGGATACACTAAATGCCGAACATAAATTCTGTTCATTAACGGTGCAACCGTACTACAATCAGCCACATCATATTTCTAATTCTAGTCTCTCTTCGATGTAGTCAAGTATTGTGAAGAGAGCATTGGGAAAGCGTTCGCTTGTCCTCCGTGCGAGATCACGGTCACCCATTGTTAGGGAATCAGAAACAGGATTATTCGGTATTAATCGGCCAGAAAACGAAACTGACTGTATTATGCTGCTTTATAATAGTGACGCTATAAATTCATTGATGTTACATTGATGAAGCCGTGGAACACAAAACCTACACCCTACCAAAACCTCTTATCATTTGTTCACTTGGATTTGTAGGCTGAAACGACGCCCAAACATGAAGGGGCTTATGATTAGACAATGGCGGCTGTATCGATCGCCATTCGATTACGTCATCTTGTGCCATGTTTAAACTGTTGCACTCTCTTGCCCCACTATTCGTCTATCCTCGAACATTTTCCGTTCAACTCGAGTCAGCATTGGCAGACTGTTTAAATCACCCTATTGGTAGACAAGATTGATTTGGTTACTTTCCCATTGTCCATTTGTAACTGCTTTTTTCTCATGCTTTAATAAACCATCTATTATTTAACCGTTAGAACTGTGATAACTTGGTGATTAACTTCCAAAAAATTATGTCCATCAACTTCTTTTTCTGGATGTTAGATTCATGATCTTCATTAGCGGCTGCCACCGATACTTAGCTGTCATTTGACTATTGGAAACAATTCTAGTTTATGGGTTTCGTCCCGATAACCTCCAATACATTCAAATTCTGACCATCAACATAGAGGAACATACACTCTAAAAAGTAGTGACTTTAAAGCGTCTACAAAATATTCGTGTCATTACACCTTTCCTTGTCTCATTTCATTAATTGTTCTTACGTTACAGACAGATCGGTTAAATATTCTTCTTACCGAACCTTACTGGTTACCATCCTCCCTGATATATCTGGCTCTAAGATACGTGAATCACAAGGTCTCTAACTCAAGAAAGGAGTAGGATCTACTTTTCCTAAGTTATTGGTGCCTGCCTACATTTCTTCTCAAGTTACCGGTTTGAGTTCATCGATCATATGGTTGGCTTAGCTGGCTGGACACGACCAGTCTATCCATTTATCTTGTGCGTTCGAATTGACTGTGGCGGAAACCCATCCGATTCGATTGTAAGATTTGTTTCATCGCTACCGTGCAATCTACATAATTCCTATTAAACGCGTAATGGTTCTCACGGCTTGAGCAGTAAAATGCATTTTCATCCATGACGTTAATCATGAAGTATGCGGGTTACTTACTTCTGACTCGTTTTTATTGTCAATAAATTCGAGTTTTTGGGTTCAAACGACATTTTCTGCCGAATTTTTAAGTCTCAATTTCCACTGAACCTTTTTAAAGTCTTCATTCTTATTTTGTTGCATTCCAACCGGTTTGTCCACCCACCAATCATTAGATCCTCCAAAGGATTATTACGGTAAGCTTCGCTTCTCTCAGATGATTTCGAATTCGCATGTATCTAAATTCCTTGCGGCATGAGCACGAACTATAACCGCTTCAGCACTTAACCCCCTTCCCTCTCGTTTGTGGTGAAATTGACTTCCTTCTGATTGATGTTGTCTTTCTCGTCTTCATTGATGTCGTCGTCGGAGTGTAATTAAAATTTCGTTTTTTTTCTTAATTTTGACTTGACTCATTCTACTGTTAGACTCTTGTTTCGTGTGTACGTAAGCGATTGTTTGACACACTGGAATTATTCTCCAACATTTTCAGATGTGGATGTCGCTTGCATTTCAATTTGTTTTGATTAGTGTGTCGGTTGCTGCATGGGACAATCTTTATCTAGCACGGAGATTTTAGTTATAACAACCAGGCCTCTTCTAGAATTTAGGCAGAACAGGCCGAAGGTATAACGCGCTCGATATTCTCCCTGTTAACATTCCGTACACTCTAAACACACACGTAAAACTAACACGAACGCCCCCTCCATCAAATTAAGTCAAGTTTGTTATCTTAGCTTAATCTTGCTCTAGATTATTGATGAATAGTCGGGAATTTGGTTAATTTCAAGTTGAACATCACCCACAATTGATCGCAGCTGTCGTATTCCAATAGACTTTCCAATCGGCTTCTTTCGAAAAGAAGCACTAGACTCGAGTTTCGCCCTGATGAGAGCTCGTCAGTAGTGCATATCCTTGCCGCTGCCGGGACTAGAACTCCGGCCACGTTGTTCATGAAGCAACCGTGTTGACGACTGTGCCGTTGACCCCACATTGGGCACGATCGAATTATCATATTTGAACGCTCAGCCACTTTCGCTTGTGAGAAATGATCAGGTTGCCTGCTCGTCTCGATAGGAGACACAGTTATTATCTGTTAACTCCAGTCAATAACCCGGCGATTAGGACTTCCTAGATAGGTCGAAATCTAGTCTCGGCAATGGCGAGGATATGCACTACTGACGAGCTCTAATGAGAGCGAAACTCGAGTCTAGTGCTTCTTTTCGAAAGGAGCTGACTGAGGAGTCTATGGGAGTGCGACAGCTGCAATCAATTTTGGGTGATGTTCAATTTGCCCTAGATATCTGAGTATTCTCAGTCTCGCTTTTTAATCGTCAATTTCTCAACTCGCATGTGTTAGCCATTAAAGCAAACACCACTATAAACCGGAATTGTGTCATTCATGTGCAACTAACTTTCATTATCACATGGCATCGTTAGAAGATCGTCCTTCATCTCAAAGTATGAATTGATTTGACGAACTGTCGGAATGTGAATAGGTTGAGTATGAAAACAATAGATCGGTAAATGTTAAGGGTGAATCGAAGAGGCCTAATAGGGTGACTTGAAGACTAGCAGATGTTTGCTGATTATGAACGTTCTACTGAAACTGGTCGATGAAGAAAACTTTCATCAATGACTGTTATTGACAGTTATTGAGAACGGCAAAGAACAGACTTTCTGCATGTTAGCTTAAGCTGTATGAGTTGTGTCAGTGGTTAGCCTCCTCACGAACACTAACGGCGACTGAATGCTGTTTGCTTAAGGTGCGGATAACAACATGGTTTTACATGGACTGAAAATAACTGATGCCTTCAAAAACACCGTTAGAATGCGAACCCTTCCTCGGCTGACGGGCTTGCTGGATGTATACTCCATTGAGCGTATGTAGGACTATTTAGGTCAGAAGAATTGGTCAATTTACATCCCTGTTCGATTTCGAAAACCTAACCTAACCAAATAGAACAAACTGCTTGCCGGTTTTATTAACCATCCGGCTGAGAGCATGTCACGAAGGAGCTTTTAGATGACCGCGCCAATTAGTGAAGTGGGAGTTCTGTTTGCAAACTGCATCAATAGGTTCTGTCTGTATGTGGTGATTATTTGCGACTTTTCTTTCGGTTTTCTGTGTTGTCTACTGCTTAGAACTGGGACAAACACCAATCATGAAGACTTAGTTATAAACTATGGTCATATATATATATATATATATAGTTTATAATGGAACCCACACAACGGACACATAAGATCATGAATACCTTGAATGCACGTATACGCGTTTGTCATATATATATATATATATATATAGTTTATAATGGAACCCACACAACGGACACATAAGATCATGAATACCTTGAATGCACGTATACGCGTTTGTCATCAACCACATAGCACTGAGCTCTTACACCACCATGATACTTGCTGCCGCGCGAATAGTTGCAAGTCTCCTGCTATTGTACTGCAGGACGTTTTATATGCGACATCCCAGACCATATCTTGGTCGCTTTCAGGTTAATCACATCTAAACCAGAACAGTCACGGTTATCAGGTCTAGAACACTACCCTGTGATAAGTGATTGGTGTAGTTACCACTGAGCTAGTGAAAGGTTACTACACACTAACTGTCTGGACTCTATCGACCACAGTCTAATAATGTTGGCACCACAGGTTTCTTTGGCTTTGGTCCATTCCATGAATAGTTAGGAGCACTTAGACTGGAAGCGGCAGCCGGGTGGTTAGCGTATGATTTGTTTCTGAGGCACGAAATTACCGAGTTCAAAGTTAGCTTCAGTAAGGCATTCTCGACCTCGTAACTGGAATCCGAATGATTATGAATACCTTTGATCACGGATGTTGTCTGGTATGACGAAAACTAAAAATTAGTGACGCCCCTTTTGTAGATTTCTGTTCCCGTTTTTTGTTCCCTTTCTGTTTCGCATAACTCACAATTTTTCCTCATTTGTCGTGGCATGTATACCAGTTCTTGTAATTGGTTGTGTCTAATACTTACGAATCATAGACCCTGATAATCAGCTTGACTACCCCTAAGTTAACTGCACCTCCAAGGCACTCTCCTTAGCTCAAATATTTTCGCGTCTCATCTCGTCGGTGTCCTACTTTGAATTATTTGTCGACTGTCAACGCTTTGCACGAACTTCTTTGTTGAATGGGTTTTTGCGTGTTTCACTAACGAATTCATCAGTTACTGAAATAGTTCTCAGTCAGTCTGTTGCATGCGTGTGTATGTAAGGGTTTTTATTTCATTCCCGGCCTCCGTACTTTTGTATTTTCGGTGATTACTCTCAACAACAAATCGCCGTTCATTTCATCAAAGTTGGTCATGATCATTTGTATTACTTCCGGTTTACAGAGTTTTTCATTTTCGTTCGATATATTTTCAACTATCGTCAGGCCTTATGGAAACTAATTTGGTGACCGATTTTCATTTGACCTGATTGACTTTTCTTCTCGTAATTGATTTTCACTCGTCGTTCTCTTGCATTTATCGATAATGTTTACGTATTCTCAACACCTCTGCTAGTCATTGCCTCTAGGTGTGCAACCAAGATCCCGGTTACCATGGCCACCTCGCAATGTTCATATGTAAACGTAGTCATCTGAATTGACTATCGATAGGTATAGCGGTCTTGGTAACTGTCCAATCACCCACTCCGGTTACATTCAACTCAACTGAGCGTTCTGGTTTTTTTTAAAACCCTTGTGTTCGTGTGTGTAGTTACCAGCACTAGTCACTGAATATTTGAGGTATCGGCTTGAACAACATTGGTTGCTTTGGCTTTCGTACGTGAAGTATGCGTAGATTAGAAGCCAGTTTAAGTTAGTTGAGGATATGACTTATTTTTCGTGTTTTACTTTCGAGTGCATTGCCACACAACACGCTCCGCTTCGAACTAAAATGGTTAGCATATCTTTTCTTTGGTATCCAGTTTATTGCACTCGTTTTTTCGCGTCAAATGAACTAGTCCTATTATAAAGCCGTTTGTAGTATTTTGTCCAACTGGCGTTTACAAAAGAATGATTATTTGCATAAATAGACAAAATTGTCGCAATAAAACTGAACGGTCTCCTTCGGTTGTTATTAATGTCATCAGATTGAGACCCTAGCCCACCTTAACTCTGGTGGTCCAGACATGACCTCGTCGTCACGTGATGTGTAATTCATCTTGGATTTGTTTCGCGCACATTACTTCACGAATAGGTGAACTGATTTGGGGAAAAGAATGGAATTTACTGTTATTACGGATGCAGTTGAACATGCGAAGAATTTCTGTTGTCACGCCCTGTTTGGGAAGTCCAGAAGTGATTGTGTCCTCAAAGCGAAGACAACGTTAAGCAAGCGTCAAGTGTCATGATTAACTTTCAGTTCGACAGGAAGTATGTAGGGGAAGTTGCCGGTTCCTCGAAAACATTGTGTGACAAGCAGACTAAACAAAGTACACTTGTGAGTGATCTTTACCGTTGCCATGGTCGTTTAATTCTCCACTCTTCACGAACGTCCTCAGCCATCGTGACAACTGTTGTTGTTATCCTGACTACACGTCTAATCAGCAGTGTCTGGACTTTTGTCGAGTCCATTCTTTTGACCTTGCTTTGTTGCTAGTCTCAAACCCTATAACTACGATCGGGTTGTGACCATGTTGTCTTCGGGCTGAGCAGTATAAGAACTCTCTTGAAGTTCAGTCTCATCCATGTGTTCATGCGGTAGCTTCGTGTGGATGGGTTGATCGGGAAGAGACTAACTGACTGCGTATACTCCGTAGTCCGTTGTTTATTACCATTGACCGTCGTTCCGTTGTCCGCCGTGTCATTAACCGTCATTCAGTTTGTTTATGCGCTTGTAGGCCTTAGATCCAGTTACAACAAAGTGTTTCAGACCCCGGATAGGCTCTGTGAAACAGGCGATAAACAAAACTCATAGTTGAAGTTTCAGAAGGTTAGTAGACTCATTTGGCTGATTCATCAGCAGATACACCAAGGCTTATTGTGAGCTGAAAGTAATTTTTCTTGGATTCACTAATGACACTTCCTGAGCTGCATTGTTGAGAGAAATGGTAACAGGATAGGCGTAGTGTATTGAGATACTGCTGACATGATTTTCAGAAGGATAAAGTGCATTTCGTCCTAGTCTGTAGTGTTAAAACTTGCTTATGTGGGGACACTTTAGATTTTCCAAGTATCTGAACTAGCTATATCGGATAATAATGAGGACGCTGGTCAGACGTTGGAACTTTTTTTGTTGCTCGATACTTTGACAAATGTTCTTGGGGCTTTTCTCGCCCAGTAAAAGTCTCACTTGATGCGTTGACAATCACGACGGCCTGGCAACTTCCAGAGGTCAAGAATCTGAACTGACCAGCCTGCGATCTTTATCAGTATATCTTTGGAAGTTTATATGACTTAGTTTCTAGTGAGATATAAGCATATATTGTGGTTTATAGCCTGATGGACGAATTGGTAGTTACTTTAATGTGACATGGAAGGTTTCGAACTTTAACCTACTGCAGTCGCTTGCTAGAAGTACACTCACGTGAGGTGCCGAATTGTTGTAACGTGCTACTGTTCATTTGCAGAATTAAAGCTCATGGGGTGACTGTATAATTTAGTCGAGGCTACTTTTGCGTAGGGCCGTTCAAATAAAATATAGCATGCGACTTTCAACTAAGATTTATTCGTTTGATGCGAAAACTGATTACTGTCAATTTGGTAGCAAGGAAGCTTTCGTTAAAAAGATAGGGTAGCCATACGATTTTGTCACACTCAGGAGCTTGTGTTGGAAGGTTCAGGGCGTGATTCAGTTATGTTCACTGTGAAGTCATTAGAGTAGTGTTCGATGCTTGCTCATTGTGCAGGCATCACTTCAGTTCTGGTTCGCTCTGTAATCTTGATAAATTCTAATTTGCAAGCGATATTTCTAGTATCCCTTTTCAGGGTGGTCGGTTAACCGACATGTCGCTATCCGATGTGTGTTTAATTGACAATATTACAAAACAATTATTGGTGTGAACTGACACATTTCTTCTTGCTACAGGTTGTATACTATCACTTAACATCAGATGGGCTGAGTACTGTCGGGTTAGCCAAACTTAACTCGTGGCATTCGAGCACCTTTGGGCTTGTACTCAACGTTCTGATTGGTTGTTAGCGTCGATAACCGTAACTTATCTCAGGCTCAACTCCTTAATTAGAAAACGCAATCTCACGGCCTTTACGCGATTAACTGAAGCTGTACCACTGACCTCCTCTGTTAGACACAACCGAATTATCATGGTGATTTCAATGGTTGTATCTTTATAGCGTTCACCAGGGTCCTAACTACTGGCGGACGTTAACAGTAGCGAAACTTGTGTACAATATTTCTTTTCGAAAGTCGACCTGAGTAAGGTAGCTGTGGTCAACAGTGAGTGGTATCCGTACCAAATCCCTGACTGCTTATCAGCCTTCGTTCTTGCATGATGTTATGGTTATGACGCACTAGTACTAACTGCTGTTATATGATAGTCATTGTTGACGACGTCAAATACTGACTGTTTTCTTTTCGACGCTATCAAATGTTGCTAGACTTTTCTACTCTGTTCCATATATCATCCATCTTGAGCCGTCTTTTACTTGTCTACACTGTCCTCTAGTGGGTCAACTACAATTACCAATCGATTCCGCATACACATTTCTGCACAATAACTTATAACATGCTGTGGTGCGACGTCATACTACTTAGTCATATATTTAGTTTCACGTGTCCGATCGATCGTTCTTATGTGTTTACGATGGTTCGCCTTCTTGTGGCGCGTGAGAAAAAGCACTTCATTGTTGCATTCATTCAACGATCGACTCTGTGATTTAGTCTGACGGACTCGGATGGTTTCTGCCTGCTGGAATAATGGTTGATCAGCTCGTTTATGAGTTTCGCTACTCTTTCCACTAAATGTTTCTACCTGTGAGATGCGTGACTAGTAAAAAGGTTTTCATGTGTTTCACTTGTGACTACTCCAAATAGTGCTGACCATATTTGAATATGACCACATCCCGCAAATCCAAATACAAGCGTTATCTTATTGGTCCTAAACCAAATCCATGAAGATCTAGCAAGGCTGCTACCCGGTTCGATGGGCACTGTTCATCTCCTCGCCGTATGGCAGTTCTTGGAACAGTGTATTAGTATGTAGGTGATGTTCTTGGTTTAGCGGAGTTGTTTTCACAATGACAAATCTACCTCTTCAAAGTTATTGACTCTTCTTATCCCTGAGGCTCCGTTATTTTTCCACCTCTTCATCTCTCCTCCCGCATTTATGCTTGTATATTATCTTGCGGCTTTGTTAACCATTGTCAGAGCCAACGGTAGCCCGAAACATAATACCCACTGGTATGGGTCAACGCCGAAAATGGTGATGCTCTCAAATCGCAAGGCTAACGAGCAGATCAATTGATTTACTTCCTTCTGCCAGTTTTACTCATTTTGTCCGAGCAGAGTTTCGTTTGGTAACAACCAAAACTCGCCTTCGAAATCCATATTGATTGTCAAGCAAATCCGATTCGTTGGGCTTCTAACTGATCGTTAATGACGATTATCCTGAACATGGAAACAGTTAATTATAATTCGAATGACCTGCAGTTAATGAACTTGTTACGATCACCACCTTCAACATTGGTCAATCACTTGGTCACTTTGACTGCCTTTTTGCTCTGTCAATTCCCGTTTACAACAGATATATCATGCAGATTTCTCTCAATTATCGTTCTTACACCTAGTCTATCACCAAAAAAAATTACAGTGCATCTGACTCACGTAGACAGCAAGCTGTATAGAAACAATCACTGCTTGTTGACGATCAAATGTGCAGATTAGGGACTTTCTGTTAACCTAACGAGTTTACGTAAATATGGTCCGACTATCTTGCGATGGCGGTATTAGATTTGAGGCCTGTACATAAAAATTGCATAGTATGATTTTCATCCAGTGCATGAGGTTCTAAGCGGTAGACGGTGATAAAACGACATTCGGATCTGCAGCTACTTTGGAGTTTGTAACAATCATTGAATTTGAAGCATGAATCGAACTGGGTTTTCTCATAGAACTAGGGCCTAAAAAACAAGCTGCCAACTCGAACAGACCGGAATTCTTGTAACACGCTTCATTTTTCCGCCGTATACTGGGGAGACGACGGTATTAACCTCGTATAGACGTTTACCATCAGTTCAGTACCAATTAACTTAGATTGCATTGAATAAGTATTAGAACAAACAGAGCAATTGATGGTTCATGTGCGGTTAGGTGTTCACATTTCTGCCAAAGTTTCACAACGCCTATATTGTATGGCGGGCACCTCTTTTACTAACTGCTAGCAGCAAAATCCACAGAATTTCTCACTATACGGACAGCATAATACGTTGGTCATGTTACGATATCTACATGTCTGACACTTTCTTCACTCCGTTAGAACAATCATGACCACTGTTATGCTATCATATTTGAACTCCGACTATCGTCTCAGTTTTTCCATAAATGTCATTATGAACATCTTCCGAATCATCTGCATGCCTAAGGCTTTTTGTCGCACATTCAAATGTTGGTCCCATAAAATAAATCTCAACCTGCCTTTGTTCACCTTTAGTTGCATTTCTTTGGCATGCTGTCAATAATATCAATACCATATCTGTCCCTCTCATAAAAGGAGACCATGTTAGATTTTTTGACGTATTTTACACATGAGCTTCAATTTGAACTAGACGAGTGGTTCACCGTTTTCTGCCTCACTGTTTAATAACCTTGTTACGACCCCACCTGATAGAGAAAGACAAGAACAAACGAAAGACCACGAGCAGTATCTCTATCACGAACGAACGCAACGATATTGCAAAGC
>JTDE01003524.1:40532-61695 GCA_014338405.1 Paragonimus skrjabini miyazakii
TGGGACAAGTATCTTACTGCGTTGGCCTGCCTCACAATTGATTAGATTATTCAATGCGAAGACTATATGCTACCTTTTCAGTGAATTCCTGTAAGGTTTCTTCTACAAAATGTACCAAGAAGAGCTAGTTATGGAAGCAGTGTTCTTATTCGACAGCCCTTCAACATTTGAACAAGCATAACACGCTTTCTTTGATGACAAACATGATCATGTGTTTGTCACCTTATAGTCCATTCTGCAGTTCGGATGAGAAAGGTTTTCGCAAATACAAAACGGAGAATTGGTTTTCCGACAAGAAATAATATTGAGCCTACTTGAAGGGAATACTGAGTGGGAAAGCCTCCCTAGCTTCATTATCTAACGGTTACTCTTTCTAAACACAACTATCCTACAGAAACCGTTTCACCTTGAACTTACAAAGCATAATCCGACATATTTGTTCATCGCCGCTTGAAAATTACCAAAAAAACAACACCTCGTCATTAGCAAAGTGAACCTCAGTCGGCCTTTCACGGAGTAGGTGATCAACGTCGACACTCTATGGATGCCATAGACAATCTTTCACTATTTTGTCTATCATAGAATTAGAAAGGAATGACGGAAGTAAACAACTTTAGCGTGCATCGCCTTTGGTACTTACACTTTTAGGCAGTACACCGTAACTTCCAACGCGAGCTGAAGTATGGTGGTTAAACGATGACAGTAGACTCATTTATCTTTCCGGCACGTTCCTGCGTTTAGACAAGAGAGCAGATCAATCTGTATGGTTAAGTTCACCTTGACTATCGAGGAAAACGATAATCCTGGTCGGCATTACATGTGACGCTGCTTGAGAATTTGACGGGGTGAAAGTTTAATGAACACATCCTCGTTCATGACGAAACGTTGTCACTTCTCCATACGGGCTTCGATTAGTCGACAAAGCATAATGTTTGCCAGAGACTTAGTTATGGCTGGAATCAAGCTAATTCCCATGATTTTGCGAGTGTCTAACTCCTTACTTGAATGTGGGAACTTGTCTAGTGTTCCCTCACAGCGGCGGAATGTTCTCAATTAAAACAACCAAATCGAAGAACTCATCAGTGCAGAAGGAAAATATATGTTGTGATATGTTATAATTTCGTTTCCTTTCACCAGTCGCTAACGTAAAACATACAGGTTATACGTGACAAACAAATAGAGCTAGATAGGGTATGAACACGCATGCAATAAGACAAAGTATTGTTTCATTAACACCACGGCAACCCGGTGGGTCGCTTCAACCACCTTTGTACACAGCACCGGCTGGTGAGTTCTGACCAACATGTACGACGTATACGGTCGCCTAAGTACGCTTAATTCAAACCACCAAAAGACCTGTTCTACCCAAACCCAATTTGTCTTATTATGTCCTCTCTCACATTGTCTACCAGTTGACTTGTAATTGCAATGTCGTTTACACAGACGGAACAGACGGACAGCTGTCTCGGTGAGTGGCGGAACACGTCCTGAAATGGTTAAAACAACTCATGATACAACAATCGGGAACCGATGAATCCGTTACTCGAAGCCCCGCATCATCGATTGCCAGACACCTCATGATAACAGACCATCGAAATATTGTCACGCAGTCAGAACCCGAAGCTACTGGTCTTTAGCAAAGCCATATTGATCAGAACTCACCAACCGGTGCTATGTGTACAAAAATGGTTGAAGCAACTCATAGGATTGCCGTGCTGTTGATGACACAAAATTAAGTCAAATTGTATGCATGTCCATATCCTGTCTATCTCTGCCTTTAATAGATAACCTGCATGTTTCTACGTTTTCGGCTGATGAAAGTAAACGGAGTGTTAACATATTGCAACATATCCTCCTTCTTTATCAATAAGATTGTTAAGGGGAACCCATTGTTTCAAATAAGTCATGAACCTTACTAATAATTCTCTATTGTGTTCGTTGCATTTGAGGGCCGAACTACAATTGAAGGTGTCTGCTTTCGTGGGTGGTTCTAAATGTACTAACCAAGGCAGGTATGTTTGTGGCGGCAACACGATAGAAGCGGGTGGACAACCGCACTGACCCTTAGTAGCCCGCCTGACGAACTAACCCTCTTGATTTATTGTAGATGTGTGCCGTCTGCCTTGGTGTTCGTTTTATTAACAAATGAACATTCTAGGGCAGTGGTACGGTTAAGGTTGGCGAGATAACTAGTATTCCATAAAGCAAAAGTAGGTTCTGTCTCATTAAACTCTCTCAGCCTACCAAGTTTCACAGTGAACTATCAGGTTGTGTCTGAGATTCTCACGGGTTTCTTTATTTGACTTGTTATATGAATTTCCGTGATGAGTACTCTCTCTGGTATGTAACAGTTCTACAGATCTAACTGAGATCAAATGTTCGTCTAACCCGCTAATCACCGTGCCGCATGCTGTAACACCTACTGTCCTAGAATCCTAAATTCTATTCCAATAGCTGTTAAGTTCTTTGAGGTTAGAACTCCTGAGAGTGCGCTTCAGACTATCTTGGTACACATGCCGGCATATTCATTACTAACCATTTTGGTTGGTTGGGTAGGTTTCTGGCAAAAGTAAAAAACGCGGCGATTTGACAATGCAGAATTAGTGCTGTATACTCATTCAGGTCGCCTGTGTGCCCCACGCTCGTGTTAGGACCCAAGTTGCGTTCTGATTGATCGCGTCTTCAACGTCCAACGACGCATTGGTCCACGTGCATAAGAATGACGTTACAACTTGTAAATGGACAATCTAGTTTGTACTTCTACTGAATCGCTTGTTTTCTCTACCGTTTTTATAGCCTGTAAGGCTTACTGTTGATTGCACACGCAAAGGAATACAACAGTTAGAATCTGAGTATTCGTTCCAGTGAAAACGGCGATAGTGGATAGAACTATATCACATATAACGAATATATTTGTATTATGTCCCAGACCAGGTGTTGTTCGTAATTGGAAGGCGACGAATTAAATATTGAACGTGGTATCTAATACCGGCCAACAGTAGTCCTCGCTTGATGCATAGCGGCAACGTCTACTGAGTAATGTGATGCTAGTTCAAACGTACTACTTAAGGCTTAGCATCTCTAAATCAGCCGACTTGGGCATATGGATCCCCAGCCAAGTAGGTTGCGCCATGTCTGCCCTGACTTAAGATGACTTATTAACCCAAATGTTTCAAACTGCGAACTATATTACATCGAATTATTGATCTAATGGTGGAGACCGTAGTTTAGGTGATAAGTAATTAGACTCACAGGGCAATGCTATTACGGTTCTCCGTATTCTTCTTAAGGACTGCAGGATAATTTATTAAGGTAGGGTTGGACGTGGTCTAGAAATAGAACAGGACAGTGGGATGTGGGTCAACCTTAGTATTATCGACGACTAAAGTATATGGAACTAAAATGGAAACTCGTGTCTTGATGGCTAAAGTGATATTCGCCAATCTAGACCATCTATGGTGTCAGAGGGAAATCTCTTAGATGGTTATGGGTTACGTACGTAAGGTGGTTGTGTCACTTTACGGCTGCCGAACCGAGACACTGGGCATGAAAGACGTGAACTATGTTCGGACATTTGACTATCGACGTCTGCGTTCGATCGTTGTCATCAAGTGGCACAAACGGCTGGGTAGCCATGAAACTGCAAAGCAGGTATTTGGTAGTCAGTGTCAAGTGAGTTCGTTCGCTCAGTCTTCGAGTTTGCACAGACGTGCATTTGGGATGTCGCCTAGTTGTCTGTTACACTGGGCACTTTTCCAACGTTGTGATGGACTGACTTAAAGTGCTAGGTTCTCTTCTGGTGTGAAGACCTGCATTGGAGAGACAAACGGACAATTGAAGGTGCGTGTTGCCGAACACAAGAGACACACGAAGTTTCCTCCTAGGGATGCATATCAACTTCAAAAGCAAGAGAAGGGTTCGGCCATTGCACTACATGCACTATCAGAGAATCACAACGTAGGTTTTGATCAAGCTCGAGTTATTCACAAGGGTCTGCCTTCCCATGCGGAGCGCTGCTGCGCTGAAGCTCTCACCACTTACACACAACACGCTTGTGTTAATCACAACGATAGCAAACCCCTGCATGCGGTGTGGCGTGGATGGATGAACATCACCAGACACAGACGAATCTTATCTACGTCAGTCTTACCCCTGCCTAACGAGCAAACGATTCGACCAACCAATTCAGTTGCAGCGCAGATTGACCTAATCATGGCAAATCGCACGTGACCTCTGTTCCTTTGTTGGTGTGATTTCGATTACAACACTCCTGAGGAAGGCCACCCGAGGTGGTTGAAACGTAGAGTATTACAACTTGCTCATAACGTTGTGTTATTCTCAATCCATTTATCAATAACATATTAAACACGACGCTGAAACTATTTGACTCCATTCGTACAAAATTTGGTGCGGATATCTGACAATCAACTTTTCAGTTTTATGATGTGTTAATCACAAGAAATGAGTATCATGGTATTAACTGTTGCGAACTTGTCCACAAAATATTTGATGGTTCCATTGTTTTGTTTATGAATCTGTTTCTGACGTTTCCTAACGAACTGATACCTGTTTGACACCACAATGTTCTGAATTTTAACAGTTCACGCGGTGCTAACGTTTTTTGGGTTTTGCTTGTGAACAACAGATCTTGTATGAAAATGCTAGTTTTCGTAACAAATGGCGCCGACCTCTTTTTGATGTCTGCTTTGTTGGCGTTAACTGCGTTTTGTGAACACAATTTGGAATCAACAGAACCGGATTTACCGGGTCCTCTCAAACAGAAAACGACGCCCACAAAACCCAGAGTTCAGGTTAACGAGAAAGTCTTCACTTTGGATTCCGTTACTAGAAGTTACTGTGTGGCTTGTCTATATGTGGTATGTTATCACATTAATTGACCAGCAGGCTCACTATTCAGCTAAGTCAGAAACCAGTTAAGGGTTATCGTCTTTTTGCTTCCGGGCATTCCTGTTGGAAGCCTTATCCATCTACTCTTGATGACAGAAGTGTCTGTTGTGAATTGAGATGGTCAAACTGTGAATTAATAACTCCATATGAAGTCATCCGGTTGCTTTGTACGATCCCCGCTGGGAATTTACTGTAAACTGTAGAAAACGCTCTACTGTCTAAGGAGTATTTATAGATCTTAATGCACTCAGTGTTTCCGTTTATTTGTTGGTTGTCAATAAAATAATCGATACGTAAGTTCCCTTACGTTTAATTAAATTCTACATGGTTCGACACCATGAATTCGTCAATGGCGTTAGTAATTTCCTTTTGGCAGTAGTACTTTTGAAAATGAACTAACAAGAAGACCACGACAACAGTAAGTTAACACTAACTAAACGCCATATACATTGAGCAATTCAGGTTATTTTGCGTGTCATTTAGAGGTTAATATAACGACTATTTCTTACCACCTCACTTCGATAGGTATGATAACAAAAACGAATTTTTTTATTAAAACAAGTTATAACTTCAATACGTACAAATTTCCCTGTCACAAGTGTTGCTCAGAGAATTGGCGACAGAGTGGATAAAAGCGTTGACGAAAAGGGGGTAGTCTGTTCGATCCCCCATTCTCAGACTATCTCTGTCAGATGAGTCTAAACAAAGACGAAATCGGTCATGGAGTGTCGGTTTAAACGTGAGCATCACGTTACAATTTTGTGAGTTCTCTGTGAAGTGATGTGATCAGAGATGTTTGGGTCGTTGCTAATTCGAAGCGGCATATGCCTATTTTAGAAATAACTTGTCATCTGGAAAACTAGATAAATACTATTTGGCAACAGAACAAGTTGTAGACGATAGTTTACTGATGCTGATTTCCTAAAACATGCACCAAAACTATCACTTTACCAAAAACGTTTATGATTACTTCGATTATCCTGTTCAGAATTATAGTGTCTTTATTATAATTGTTTTCTCATCATTATATATCCAATTATGTTGGTGTTTGTTCACAAGATTTTGTTGGTTTAAGTAGCTTGACACGAAACTCTAATGGATTAATCGATTCAACATTACGATGTTACCTCGAACTACTATAAATAACTGACGTATTTCAGTCCTACACACTTTCGTATTATATAACTTTTGCACATTCATCCAAACATACTGAGCCATTTTAAGAAGATCTTATGAAAACATTTGGTCTTCGACAATTTCGTTACTCAGCTTGTAGAGTGTTTGCTGTTTTTGTGTATGCTTTTTCTGTCGCTGGTTTGAATCCATCCGAATCCCAAATTTTTCATAACTAAGTCTCCCTTAGAACATTGTTTCCTGAACGTATGTTTTATGTCATTAGTGGCTTTCATCCAGTCTAGTTCGTACTCTTTGCTGTTTGTGAGTTGTGCTCACTGTCTGTTGCATTTTGTTCCATTTTGATGCGGTTGTTATCTTACGCACCTTAGCACTCCACTTGTCCAATGGAACCCTGTGCGATAGTTGGGCGAATGAACTAAAGTACCTACTCACGTTTTAATTTTCTTTTAATGTATGTTTCGGTTGTTAACTAGCAACAGGAAAGTAAACTTAGGCCTAGAAACCATCTTATCTGCTGCCCATACATAACATTCTATATGCGCTGGTCCGCGTTTGTTAGTGGAAATGCTTTTCGGATTAGATTTAGTCTCAGTCATTCAACTAGATACTACCTAGTTTTTCGTTCTCGAACTTTTCGATGCGCGGACACGGATAGGTAACGAAAAGAACTTGCACGGAAAAGGAACGTCGATTGGGGTACCTCGGCTCATAAAATTTGAGAATCTCTGACATTTTCTGAGTGACTCTTGTTTGGATTCATCAGGTAGAGGTAATCCTGATCTATTTCCAATCTGTAACCTTTCGTGTTACGCGATGAAGCTTCTATCCATTGGGTCATATGAGCACCAGTTGTGGCAGGGCGATTGATGTAATTACTGCACAATTTTGTCATGTTCTGTTGTGTCGTGTTTCGTTTAATCAAGGCTTGTACTTGTGAGTTCAGGTTTTTTGGTTGACAGTGTTACTACGATTGACTTCAAGCGAAATAAGTTCACTGTAAACTTGCGTTCGTGTTTAGTGAACATGTTACATATCTCTCATTAATAATCCAATTGACTATTAACTTTCAACCTCTCCATTTCTGTGTCGTTTTTTGATTTATTTTACTTCTTTTATCTTCATCCACCTAAAGTGTTGACTTACGAAGAAACCAGCCGCGAAGATGTAGATGCCAGTGCAGCCCTGGCTGAATTGCAAAAAATGCCACACGTCGGACTCACGACTTCTGCTCAAATGGGACGTGGACGAGCCACCGATGCAATAGATGGTGGAGTGACTGAAGAGACAAAGAAACGTAAGTTGACCCGAACGTGATTTTTAGAAGTCCGCAGCTCTGATCCAGTTAACACATTGCAATTCGATAGACTCTCAGTCGTTGTTTAACATATTGTCTTTCATCTAGCTCACGGTGCACCTTTTCCAGTTGTCTGTTTGATTTTTTTGATTTAGCTGTGTCTCTGGTAGTTGTTGGGTTGACAGTTTCTCAGAGTATGTAGTGTTACGGTTAGTTATACCAACTTGCCTTTCAGTCTGAATACAATATCGTCCTTGAGTTTTCTCTTTGTTTTTGTTAGCGTTTGTCACAATGCTAGGTTGATTGGGTTATGTACGAAACTGCTAGATTCATACCAACTTTAATCTTAACTGTAGTTTTATCACCTCCTTTTGAAGGTTTCTTGAAAATAAACCGTTTGAAACTTACCATCAATCTCAAAAGCCTAATCGTTAAATTGGTATTTATTTCACTAACTTTTTCGGCTTCCATTCTACAAAAGCATTGGTATATACTGTTGGATTATAATTTTTAAAAGTTCCTTAGTACAAAACAAACACTAATCAACTTAAAACTATGTTAGGAAATCCGTTGACTTCTGTCAAAATTCAAGGCTCGGATACCTTCGTCTGATTTTCATCTCCGTTCCCTACCTATCACTTTGTATTTTCACTTACAGTTTAGCTGCACACAAGCAGGTCAAAATGTGAAGAATAATCTTCATCATTTCGTACATCTGTTAATAAAATAATGGTGTCATTCGTTCAGCCTCTTGGCTGGAAAAACCCTCGAACATGCTTTTCTCAATAACTATTCGGTCATTGTACGGAGCTACTGAAAGTTGTGATGCGTTCAAATCAAGTGTAGCTGGAAGAAGCTCTCGGAAGGTACAAGAATATTTATAATGAGTGTTTTCGTCCTGTTTGTTGGAATGTCCCAGACTCAATTTTGGAAGTTTTCCAGTGAATCCAATGAACACACTCAATCTGTTGCATTCGGCCCGGGACATTTTATTCCAGTTCTGTTATTTCAACACTGGGCTTTCCACATTTCTATTAACCGCATTATTTATGAGTATTTTAAGTTTATCGTCTCGGATATCCATTACTTCGCGCATTGCCTTTGTAAGCAGGACTCTACTGTTGGGATTTCACCTTTTTCTATCGTCAGACATTTACTATCATGTACTATATTGTATTACTAATAGGCTGGACTCAATCTTAGACTTCCGAAATCTTCACAGAAGCAATCGACTTGACCGTGCAGTTGACAACCATCGTCGATATAACTGTGTTAGTCTGTAGTTACTGATCGTAAAACTAAATCTTTGGGTAAATAGTTGTAGTGAAATTCCTCTAATACGGCAGGGGATTGCTTTCCTTAGCTCTTCTACTTCCTTTGCATCTGTGGTGAATGCCTGCTCCTTCGAAGATGTGAGGCTGTGCGACTTGAGCTTTTGAGCACAAGAGGCACAGCAATTGTGGAAAGCAATCCACATGCCTTCGTGCAAATCCGGTAACCGCGACTTCGTGTTGAAGTGAGTGGATGTCTGCACTACAGTATTGCACTTGTTCACGGATCGTATGCTCAATTCCCTGGCGTGTGCGGTACTGATAGTATCCAGCTAGGCCGAAGTGGCTACCTGTCGCTTTGCTGGTGGTCATTGGAACCTGTTGTTTTTGCATGACACAAGATTAACATATTACCGGAGATGTCAATCACTTAGAGAAGTTCGATTGGATACGCTGTTACCCATTTTCCCGTTCGCATTGTACCTATAATCTTGTCTGTCCGTCAACATCACATTCGTACTGTTCACCGTTTGCTTTAAAAGCGCCCAAACTATCCGAGGAAGAAAAGCTCCAAATTTTATCCTCAGATACGTTTTTACAATTTTTCGATCGTGCTTCACGAATTCTGGAACGCGCTATCTGTGAACCGGATGACGACCTGTTTTTCAATTATTCTGGTGCTGATCATGGTCAGGAGACGTGAGTCGTATTTGATTGTACCGTGTTTGCCATCTCATACTTTTTTTTATCACGTCTTTTTCCTCTGGTCAACTTATTCGTCTTTATTGTCCCATTCTTTCACTCCTCGATCTATTCTCGTACTGTCAGTTCATGATGAAAAGATTTCAGTTCTGGTTTCCGTGCTGAATTGACTCGGATTGTCAAATTATTATACGTAGTCAATAAGCAATAAGTGTTACACAATCGAAAAACGAAAAAAAAAACTGATTGTTCTGTAACCGCAGTAATGGTTTTTTCGACGAAGTTGTTTATTGCCAGACGACGAACACAAACACTATGTAAATAACGAACGTTCAGCTGAACTCTTCTCTGCTAAGTATCTAGGTCAACTTGAGCAAAAGTATGACATGTTTACTCCATCTTGGTGTTTAGACTTTTTCATCCCGCATCATTCTATCTGCTGGTGTGTCTCCCCTGTCACTGGAAATACGGTTCACCAATTTTCCCCTGAGGGTTGTACACAAGCCCCTACTCTTCTTATGTTTGAAGCGATCACGAAATGGAGTTCTCGTTTTTTTAATCGTGCTAATTGTGTCTGCCTACAAAATAGTTCATAAATTTTATGGTGACCGATTATTGTGTGACTCAACTTCGTTGAATTGGTTGTATTTCATTCGTTGTTAAGCTATAAGTATGTGAAAGGGTTAAACGTTATTTCTTATAGTATTTATGGCACCTTATTGATTTGATTTCACATGCTCTTGGTCCACTGGATACCGAGAAGTACTCAAAGTTTATAGCTCCTACTAACTATATCCACGCTGCTTGCTATTGATCCAATATCTCATTGATATATTCTATTTCTATTTCTAGCTAATATCCTCATGTTAATGGTCGCGTGTTTCGAACGTGATTCTTTGTCTTTAATGTTCTCATGTTTTCACTTTTGTACAACCACAACTGAGTAAACAAATGAAATACATAGGTTAAACTAATAATCAATCCCTATCGAGCGAAAATGACGATATCCTTGTGTCTTGGACTCCATCATATCTGAGAAGTTTTTTAATCGCTGGTATGGAAGCAACCATATCTGATACTGTTTCGTATTTAATTTGCCTGAATTTGTGATCTTGTCTTGTCACTGACCAACTCTGCGAAAGTGCTTGGTGAAGTCTATTGCTGTTCGGTGTCGTAAATGCGTGATCATGATATTGCAGAATGCTAACCATTCGATGAGGTTGGATTACAGACTTTCACTTAAAATCTAATTTCTGAACACTAACATTCGCTTAGTTTTGATCATCCTCCCTTCGCTAGTTGGATTATCCGTCCTTATACCACAAGACATTTTATACCGTTTTACTTACTGGATCGTGTATGGGCTGTACATTGTTGTCGGATTGTTCAAAGCCAGGTAGCTAGATACGAATGGGAGGCTCGAGCGTGCACCTCGTATTCTGTATTATACCCTTCTTCATTCCTCATGGAAAATCACTTGGTCTCTGTTTTTCATGTGATCCTCCAACCTACGCTACCACATCGATTCGTTCACTCCTTAAACTCGTACTTCAACTTTTTTTTCGATTCGTATGTTTGCATAAATGAAACACAGATATTAAATATAGTGATTCTTTCTTATTTCTGACCCTTTTTTCTTATGTGTTTCTATGTAATCTAGCTTGAAGCGTTAGTATTCATATCAATTTTCGAACCCTTTCTGCTAGGAGCCTGCGTTCAGACTTACTCGTTTGTCAATGCATTGGTTTGAACAACCGAGTAACATACAGCATATGTACCAGCTGGCTGATCTGGTGATAACAAACTGAATAAGCTACCGACCAAAATGTTGACATTCTTGAACCTCGGTTAGAATCAGCCTTGTTTTCGACCTTGTGTTGCAGGTCCGACGAATTGTTGACTGTATGCCACGACTTCTTCGACGATCGTTGGTCCAAGCGACGTACGGTGACTAGTCTTGAGTGGTCCACTATATTCCCTGAGCTGTTGCTTGCTGCTTACCATGTAAACGAGGAGGCCGTGCACGATCCACAAGGCGTCTGTCTTATGTGGAATATGAAGTATGCGAAAACACAGAGACCAGAATATATTTTCCACTGCCAGTCACCTCTTACTTCAGCCACATTGTCCAAATTTCATCCAAACATTGTCATTGGTGGAACGTATTCCGGTCAGATCGTATTATGGGATAGTCGGTGAGTAATTGTCGGGGCTACCTGATCGTTATAGCTAGTGATTTTGCGGTTTTTGCATGACATGAATTTTCCCTTCGTTTTATTTTACCACTTGCCTGCTCCGTGTACGAAGTCTAATAGTTCTTCGGTCAATAAATGAAGCCAGTTTCACGTGATACCAACTACTAGTATAATGCTTTCGCTTTGTTCTCGACGGTTTCCCGTAAAGAATCTTAATGTTGCAATGTTTTCTAGTAATCTTATCCTGAAATTTTGAGATACCCGATTTAGTATTGTGTACTTTACATTAAACCTTCAGAGTTTCACCCATGGTTTACTTAGCTAAACTTTCAACTCTTGTCTGTTGATAATCGTCGTCCTGTCATCTTCAGAACAGTATGCTTGTTTTTCCGTATAATAGATCTTTGTCGTGTGTTTGACAAAAGTCATTTCTTATGGTCCCCTATGTATTTCTAACCCCATAATTTTCCGTTATACAATCAAGCTTTATGGTTTTGCATCGTCATCAATGGCAGCAATACATCTGTAATTCGCGCTGATGTTTAACTCATACAACCGTGAAGAAAAGAGTGTTAGAAGGGGAAAAGTAAGGGAACGGAAGGAACCTTGTTGATAGATGAAACTATATAAACTTCAAAAGTTCAGCTTGATGGTGCCTTCATCTTGGAAATAAACAATTGAGCTATAAGCGAAAGTAAGGCGTCGTCAGCAAGACGGCTTCCTTATGGATTCCATACCCTGTGTTAATAAGCGGATTTACTTCACATACAACTCCGCCAAACTACGGCGGTCTTCACGCCAGTGAATTAGAGTAGCCACCATCTCACTTAGAATCTTCAACCACTGACTGTGTCAATCTCGAGGGCGTCACCTCGGAAAACGAGTCTGACCCTCATTGGCTCTCTTCTTGGTGATTGACTTCATTTCTCTACTCTGGGTCATCATCTGTCCACATGGAATCTTACACTAATCGCTGTGACATTCCCAAGAGGTTCTTTATGTAGCAAATAATTAGGCGGCATACTTACTACGTGTCCTACCTACCGCTTTTACTTTTTTGTTTAATACTAGAACGGAAAATCATGTTTATTGTATTGACTGCAGACAGACTAAGTTGCAACCCCACCAACTACCCATCGTACGATAGCCAATTAGAACATCGACCGTCCAGATTGCTCCTATCTACGTCCGAATAGCATGTGGGGGCGTCTCTCTCTCTCCTGTGACACAACGTGTCACGGTTTGCGGTATTGCATCTCTAAATTAAGTGATTTGTCTATATGATGGGCCTTCTATTCAATATGCCATTAACAAGAAACATCGATTTTTTGTGCACTTTTTTTGTAGACAATGTATTCATTCAGTAATGCCGTTTGTTGGTTCCTGTACTGCGATTTTGTCGGGCCGTTATTTCCTTTCAAACTGTACAGAGAAACTAGACGTTTTTTTATCGGCTTTCTTTGCGAATCAAATTGCTCCAATTTGCACCCTGTTTGTTGGGTTCAAAATTTAACACGATGGAAATTGGTTTTGGAGTACATTTGTTGGATGGCCCCAGATTTGTACAAGCAATCTCTTAGTCACCAATCCCGTCGTTTTGCTGTCCGAACCGCTTCTGATGGACCAGCTTGCCTTTGAGAAGGCTCTCAAATAAAGACTGATAATTGGAGTAATATAAGCACTAGTTGCTCCGCGTATTCTGTCTGTTAACAGATCATCTGCTGTGTGGTTATTGTTGGTTAATATAAAGCCCTGACTGAGGTAGCTTACAGATGATGTTGTATGGGCCATTTCTCTAATTTAGGTTTGGTGACTGAGTGACGATCTTTACTACTGGTGGGAAGTACTATTTTACCCCATAGCTTGTTTTGGTTAATGGTCTACCTGCGTTCAGAGGATCGATTCGATTTGTCGGTACATTTTGTATAGAGCGGTTCTGTGCCTCTGTTTTCTGCAGAGTTTTGCTTGTTGACGCTTCGTACTCATTGATTTCAGGCGCATGTTCGACCACCAGCCGCGTTCGACAGACTTCCCTACTATGGTCTCTCCAAATTTGTTACGCGCTCCTCAAAGCATTTCATTCAAGTTAGTCATATCAGTTTGTCGGCGTGAAATGTAGTTTACTCCTCGAGTTTGTGAAGTGCTGGCTGATGGTCAACGGGGAGCCTGCGCCCTCACTCATTCTTGATGGTAGCACGGTAGAACTAGCAAACAATTTTCTCTACATGAATAGTTTGATAAGGGGAGATGGAGGTGAGAGTGGAGTGATAAACACTTGCATTTCAGAAACCAGAATGCGTTTATCAACCTGCATTTTCTGTGATAACAGGAAGACGTAAGTCCTTCTACGAAAAAGTCGGTGTGTTCTATTTTGCTGTATGGTTGTAAAATCTAGCCTGCTTGGTCCGAAGTTTGCTGATCATCCGTCTTTGATAGTCGCTGTTTGTGCTCGATTGATGATGTATAGTGAAATCACCATGTTACTTTTGACAAATGGATCTTCAGTTGGATCTCCTTCGATATATATATCTATATGTATATATATATATACTTATTATTGTGTATAGGTGATATGATACAGGATCGTAATGTGTTGAAAGTCTGTTATAACTTCAGTGGGAAAAACCGTCTGCAAAAAACCCTTCTCAACCCATTCTGGAACATTTGTGAATGCTTGCTCGTTTGCAGGCCAACCACAAAACAGCTGATCGATTTCAGCCTTTGAACAAAAGGAAGCACAACACGTGAAGAAACTAATTCACATACCTTCCTGCAACCCCGGTGACCTTGATCCCGTGATCTAGTGAATAAGGATTGGAATACAATCTGCCACTTACTCATGGGTCGTGGGTCCAGTTCTCCGGCGTGCGCAGTGCTGGTGAAACCCAACTAAGTCAGAACTGCTGTCCACTACTTCGCTGGTGGTCACTGGGACCGACCGTTTGCAACCATAGATCCTGCTCTGCGTTTTTTTTTCACAGGTCACCTGGGTACCACTAGAACTTAACACCCCGAGATTAAATCAGACTGATAAAGACTGCAAGCAGCTCGGTAATGGTTTTTCGAAATGGTACGTCCCGAAAGTGTTTTTGACCGTTATTGGTCGAGGATAAACAGATGTCCACATTGAAGATTACCAAAGCGAGCTTTGTTGGGGCATGATTGTGTCATCAAACATGCTACTCACAAAGTGGAGAGTAGGCGGCGAGTAAAGAGGAAATCCAAACGGATGTTACAATGTTTTTTTTGCTGACGTACACTACGTGTCTGGATAAAATGCCATACTATCTACGAATTTGACTGAAAATTGAAAGGCCCCATGTCTTTATGTTATGGAATCGAATAGACAGTGAGAGTTTGTGTTTAAAGTTGTCCACTGTGATTCGCCAATTCCAGTTGCCTGCATTCGTGTTTCTTTTGGCTTTTGTGTCACCAGGTCTTTGCTGTAGTTCAACGCGCCTACTCATACACGGATTGGATGTCGCCAGGCTGCACAGAAGTGGTCGAACCCAACGGGAATAGAACCGTTAAACTTGCGGCTATTAATCCTAAGCGTTATTACTGAGCTTCCTCAACAGTGTGTTTGTGTGTATAATCTGTTATTCCAACACTGAATGCCTTGTTAACTGTGATTATGTGAAGACAGTGTTTTCCTTCGGGAGCTGAATGTGGGTGTGTATCCGTTTAGAGACTGAAACTACATCATGTTCACAAAGGTTCATGTACTTCTTTTTGATAGTGTTCTTTAGATGACCTATTTTACTCATTGAATGCACGGGCATTTTTCTTGCTCCTTTTGTTCATTCACCCACAGTTCTAACAAACGCACGCCGGTACAACGCAGTCCACTCACCTCCTGGGCTCACACACATCCAGTGTTCGCTGTCACCTTGGTAGGAACCCAGAATGCCCACAATATCATCAGCCTTGGCTCGGACGGATCGTTGTGTGCATGGAGTTTGGAGATGTTAGCTCAGCCACGCGAGAAGACAAAGGTGTGCGAGATGTCTTCGGGTGGCCTGTTCGATCTCTATCCCACATGTATGTCCTTTTTTGCCAATGATGTGAACAACTATGCGGTTGGCGCGGAGAACGGAAATGCCTACTGTGGACAACGACATAGCAGGTTTGTGAATAGTTGCCGTTAGTCCTTCATTGTCTCATCGTTTGGTTTTCCTCTTCGACTATTTGATATTCACTCACTCTGTTGACCATCTGACTTCTTGTTCTAAACACAGATGGAAAAGCAATACAGTTCCCTAGGGAATTGCATTCAAATATGAGGTTTCATCAGCAGCAGTGCGGATAGCATTCGAACCATTTGTTGAGATCTTGCACTCTCTAGTGTAACTGAGACTCGCATGCAAATTTGTGAAAGCATCGACATGTAGTGTAATTTTATCAGTGACCATTTATCGTTCACGAATGCCATGTCCTCTGGAAGAAATCATGGCATAACTTGGTATTTTGCGGAAGTCACCATGGGTTACATCGCGCTGGATAGCTACAGGTTACCACTGCAGATATCCAAGTAATACATACACAGTACTGCTTAGTTTTATCTGTTTCCTAATCACAGTAGGCCAAACGACGGCTAATGGTTGTAGTTTGTCCACGGCCGTTCTATTTATGACAGTCGCAATCCCGTTCCTTGTTTCTCTACTTGAGACCGCAAGTTTTTTTTTACACCTGTATTCTTATCCATAAAATCCATGTGTTCTATTTCAATGAATTTTTTGTGGTATCTTACTTCATTGTACGCAGAAAGAAAGAACTTTTTCCGGAAACTAGAATTTCAAACAAATTGGTAGTGTTGTGATGGGAAGGTTTGTTGGACCAACACAGTGTGATATTTTCATGTCAACTATTGGGTCAGTTGTACCAAGCTGTCTCCTCAAACGTGAACCTTTTCAAGGGACATGGTAGTCATACTTGTTAATGATGAACAGATTTTACATGCAATAGATTATCTCCAATCCAACATGTCAGAAACGAACAATCGTTTGTAGTGTTTAACCGTTCTGTACACACTTGGTGATACAGAGCACAAAAAACAACAGGGATGAGACACTATTTGAACTTCGTGAGATTCATGCCGATTGGTCATAGGAGGCTTTTGGTGGTGACGTTCTTCTTCATCGAGTTCATGTTATCTGCATCCTGAACATAATCTTTGAACAAGAAAAGGTTATTGCTAACACCTTGCGATTAAACGTTTGCCCTTTCATTTTTTTTCAAACAACGCACATAAGATATGTAATAAAGTAGTACGTAACATCCCGCCGTAAAACTTGGACATTCTGCTACACTCCAGTGACTCAGAACGGCAATCAGGAGGGCTTACAACACCACGGAACAGATTGTATTGAATAGAAGGAAAAAATATCCACTGGCATCAACCAAGTGAAGCGTCTCTACAATATCGTATTATGCGGTTTAAAATTGGATTACAATTGGTGATTGATTTTGTAGAAGCTTGTTATGACTGTTGTCATGGATGTTGATTTACTGCGGTTTGTTGCGCCTATTTATCCTCACCTTGTCTTGTTGGATCCTGTGACTGTTTACCTCAGGTCGTGACAAGTCTCGCATTTTCTCTTCCTACTTTACGATTCCATCTGTCCTCGATGTCTTCTGTCTCACGCTGTTTTATTATTATGGCCGGCTAATTGAAGTAATAATCTCCCCTTCTTATTGGCCTCGATTGTGATATTCAGTTCTCCGGTTGACTAGCTCAAGAAAAATCTTCTGAACCTGACAGGAATTCAGCTATATATCTGTTACATACTTATGGGATCGTTTTTTGTATTACAGGCAGCCGGGCAACATTAACTCACACACCATTCGCTTTCGGTATCTATTTGGCTTCATTGCTTTCACCACAGCTGAATTTCTTTGTACGTCACTTTGACTACTGATTAGTGGAAAGGGATTTTGATTTTCACGTAAATTGAACACTATGCATAATCGATCGCAGCTGTCGCAATCCCAGCAAGTTGAACATCACTCACATTTGATCGTAGCCATCGCATTCTCATAAACTTTCCAATTTGCGCCTTTCGAAAAGAACCACTAGACTTGAGTTTCGCTCTCATTAGAGCTCGTCATTATTGCATATCCTTGCCACTGCCGGGACTAGAACTCCGATCACGCTTTCATAAGGCAACCGTGTTGATTACTGCGCCATTGACCTCACTACCAAACTGTCATATGTAAACGTTCAAACACTTCTGTTTGTGAGTAGTTATCAAGTTGCCCGATCTTCTCGATATGAGACACAGTAACTGTCCTGTTAACTCCAATCGATGACCCCGCTATCAGAACTTCCGAAATGGGTCGAAATCTCTGATTTTACTAATCGTACTAGGCGATATTTCAGATTACTGATAAGTAGTCGAGGATTTGGTTAATTTCAAGTTGAACATCACTCCTTTCGAAAGAGGTCCACTGGGAATGCGACAGCTGCGATCACTTGTGGGTGATGTTCCATTTATATGAAGATCTTTTTTTACCGGAATTAGGGGAAATAGTTGCGAAACTGACTGCGACAGAAATGTGGGTCGACCCATTAGTCTACATGAGAAGTGTGGTGTGACGCCGAGCGTTTTGATAACACTTCTACAAAACACATCAGAGTTCACAAATTGTGTGGTCGACCTAAGGTTATAGTACGACGTGTCTCAGATTCTATGAGAAAATGGTTGGGTTTCAATCCCTTACTGGTTTGGACCTCTCTTTCCTTCATGAATGCACTTTTTTTAAATTATCCATCAGTTGGTTGGAGAAGTTATCGTGGTAGCACGCTCCTTAAGGGAGACATCGTATATTTACTTTATCTGGTTGCATTAACCGATGCATGCTGGTTCCCAATCTTACGTCACCTTACAATCATTGAGATGTTTATGAATAGCTGCGTGCTATCATCCGTGAACCGCGGTGACCAAAACACTAGGACGATGCAACCGATCGACTTCACTTGCAATGCACGTACAATCTCGTGCCAGCTAACATGGCGGCGTATATAGCGGTGTGTTGGGGCTGTTTGCTGAGCCAACCTGGTTGAGAGGCCTGTTGTCTGGTAAGCTTTTTAGTTAGAATTCTTGGATTTTGTGTCCAGGTATGTTCGCTCCTTAACCGCGTTGCACCTGTGGTTTCGGTCACGTCCATATCAGAAAAAACATTCACTTTTTACCATCAGATTTCATCCTTGAAATTATATGCAGTGGTTTTTGGAGTGAGTTCTGGTTGCTAGAAAAAGGAGGACGAATGAACAATCATCACCGTTTTCTGCGGATAAAAACATTCGGTTGGGATTGTTTCTTCCTTCTCTATTTCCGGTGAAAAACACTGAAGGAGTATGATTGTCAACTCCATCTAGACGGGATGGTTGCAGAATCTTCGGACCGCTGTCTAATGCAACAACATGTTCTCTGGTAGCAAATTCGTGAGTTTCAGTAGCAGTGATTTGAGGAGCGCAGTATCTCTGTGCGTTTATTACTGACAAACAAGTTCGGCACTGTTTGAAGTGGATATAGCCTCACAGATTTCTTGTTAGTAATTTTTGGTGCTCAGTGGTGAGTACTCTTGCTCTGAATGTCCTCGATTTGTGAAGATGGTGCTATCATGATAATAAAAAATGGAGGTGTGTTGCTAAATCTCGCGGCCAGTGGTTATTTGGGAGCGCATTTGCAACGAAAGACATGAGATACTGACGAGTGAGCCAAAATCTAGTTCTTATACCCACACATTTGGGCTAGTTTCATTCTAACTTATTGCGTCACATGTACCAACGGGAGTCATTTTCCAAGAGAATACTCCCTAAATACACGTGTCCCACGTCACAGAAGCAGAATATGATTACAAACATTGAGACAATCGATATCCAGTGTAATAAACACCTGAACTGGTTCAACGACCACGGTGCAGTTATCTCCAGCTTGATACGAAAGAAAACTGAGGCATTTGCTATTTTCATTGTGGACCCAAGTAATGAAGACGAAAAGCGTACATTCTATAACGATGGCCGTTGACTCACTGAATGACCGTGTTGAATCAGGGACTTTTGGCGAAAAAGTAGAATTAGTTGCCGAAGGGCTATAATGAGCGCCGGAGTCGCAGAGTTCTACGATTCACTTCGGGCGATTTTTTGCCTGTTCTTTCAGCTTGCAAAGCAATAAGGAGTAGAGCGCTTGTCGCGTTCGCGCATGCAGCTCTTGGCGCTGGTTCGAATCCGGCCGAATCTTTGATTTTTCACAATTGGGTCTGTGCTAAAGCGTTAATGGTCTGCGACTGCGGCGTTTCTTGCACACAGCGGGAAAACATGATGGCGATCTGGCCCAAACACTTCGATAGCCTACTGAGTTGGCTTGTCATCATTGGCTGAACGGCAGTTAATAGTTTGTGACAACAAGCCATCGGAGAATCGCTTGCTTTTGTCCAGTGCCTGGCCGAGGTTCAATTATTGGACAACTGCGAGTCGGAAAGGCTTTTGGGTAAGGTGGGATCTTTCAGCAGCTCGCGAGTTGCAAGGTCGTATTGTTATGTCTAGCACTTCTTTTGAACACTTTCCATGACGTTTCATGAGGAATCGTTGCCTGAAGTTGAAAACAAAGCTGCTCGCCTACCGCATAATGGTGCTGTTCGCTCTGTTATATGGAATTGTAGCCTGTACATTGCATCAGTGGAATGTGCTTATCTGGGCCACCTCCATGTACAACATCTAAGATGCATCGTGGATATTTGATGATCAAACGTGGTTCTGAACATTATAGCACTTCGGCGAGCAAACACGAACGGGATTTAATCCATGCTGATGTTTATTCGGCTTTGTTGGTTAGGACACGTCCTTAGGTTGGTTTACGGACGGACCCGTAAGCGACTGCCGTACGGACAGGGTAAAGCAAGTAGACGGAATTGTGGTGGCTAGAAACTGCGATAACACAGTGTTATCCAAGTAAATCTTTCGTGTTTTATCATTACGCTTAGACCATTGAAGGACGTGACCTTGAACCATGAGAGAGTGCTATCCAGACGGGCGTCTGGAGGTTCAGTGAGCGACATTTGCTCTGTCATGAATTCAGCCGCCCGGCGCGCAAAGATACTTGAAAGTGCTATAGGTTGTAGTGGCATTATCAAGTGGTATTGCGATGAATACGGCTAGGACTGCACTGGCCGTTTCGGATTAGTAGGTCATTCACCTGCCCATAGCACGCCTTCTATGTAGTTTTCATTCGTATCATTTAGCGACCGCCGTCGTTTGGAAGATCATCCACCTTCCTTTTCAGAAACTTGGATCATGCCAGTCTCCTACCTTTTCTTTTCTTTAACTTTGTTAGTGCATTGTTTGCTGAAGGTTAGAACGCTGGGCGGAACACTTTGAGGGTCAATTTAGCTTGCCTCCTGCTTCTACCGTGCTGCCACCACAAACTTGTGATGTAACACCCCGGTCGGTAGATTTGGAACCACCCACTAAGACAGAGGTTCGCAAATGCATCTCGGCTATCAATCGTAATAAGGCTGCCGGTCCAGATGATCTCGTGCCGGCACTTTTTAAAGAAGGTGGAGAGGTGTTAGTTGAGGCCTTGACTCGGCTGTTTCAACTGGTGTGGATGACGGAGACCATCCCTCCTTGCTGGAGTCACGCCAAGGTATCAGGA
>JTDE01003525.1:25478-35946 GCA_014338405.1 Paragonimus skrjabini miyazakii
TCAATTTTTCAGCGGCTACCTCGGGCTTAAGTCTGGTACGCCTTTAAGGAAACTGTTTGCATCGGTCACCAAGTCCATGCCTGGGTAAAAATTTTGTTTGATCTTTTTTCCGAGTTTATGGCCTATTTTGGTTTCACAGTCCGGTCTGCTCATGTCTGGTGTAATACGCTTTGCTTATTTTTACGCTTTCTCATATGTTCGCTCGTGAACGAATACGTATGTGTCCTGTGTAGTTAGATTGCTCGGCTCTCTGTTTTATTTATGTGTCTGCGAGAGCGAAATCTAAAAATGCACGGAACAGCATTTCTGCGCCCTTTGTTCTTTAAAATATCATGAATTCCTTCATACGCATGCGTAACTCAAAATCGTCACTGACTTTCCCATCGCCTAAATTTGCGTTTTTGGCGGTCTCCATGGCTTGTTTTTTTCTTTTATATGTATCTACGATTCGTGCTCCCATTGGCCAGTGTTCGGTACTGCATGATCGAATCGACATAATATGCATGGGTCTTTAATACCCAATTTCGTTTTCGATCTCTTTCTAACTGTAGTTTTGTGCTCTTTTTGGTGGCTCTTGACCCAGTTTGTTTTAACAAACCCTAATCTGCTGTCATACTAATCTCATTTTTCGTCACCTTTCTGTCTTGTTTAAATGGACTCAATGTTTTTGCGTGTGTTTCTTGGTTACAGACAATATCAAGGTTACGCACCAATTATCTATGCCCCAGTCTCTGGTGGGCAAACTTATTATCAGACGGCCACTGGTCAAGTAAGTGCTGCATTATTTATCTAATGTCAGTGTTTTGATCGTGACTTGTGTACTTTTGACCACGTTCGCCTATTGCATAGGGTTTCACGGATTATAAGTGCAAAATATCTTCGCACTCAAACACTTACATCAATTCATTTAAACCTTGTGCCTTATGTAAGGGAGATGGTCCTAAGGACGATGTTGGACTTATGTACAATTTTCATCGAATTGCCGTTCGCACACACACAATTATGGCTATCACAACTTCCTTGACGAGACTTCAAGTTGAAGATAGTCATCCATTGGTGTTCGTTCATATGGCGGACTTCAGTGGGTTCTTCACTAATGAAAGATTTGTCGTGGTTCGGTAGTGACATTAGTGAATTATCCACCATTAACTAAAACGGTGCACCTGTCAATGCTTTTTGTGGTACCCTATCTAAATAGGAAACTGAGATCCACTGGGGCAGACTCTATTGAGGGTTTAACAGTCCGTTATTTTGTGTGTGTGATTTATTGACCGATCTGAATGTTATCCTATTCCGTTTCATTTTCTCTTAATTTGCCCGTTTCCCTCTTGTTCTCGTCTTTTGATCAGGTTCTGGCCTCTGCATTTACTGGTTCGGCTGGTGCGGTAAGCGCGGGTACAGGTGCACATGCGACTGGCACACTTAGAACTGGTCATGCTCAGTTGGTCACTCATCAGGGTGCCACCTACCTCGTCCAGGGCGGACAATTGGAAGAGGACGCATCCGCTATCTCACACACTGCTAAAGCCAGTCCGGTCACGGTACGCTGAAACCTGTCAGCACCCGCTTCACTCTGTAGTCACTTGGGATTGTACAATTTTAGACCCGGTTGTTTTTGTTGGAGTTGTTTGATGTCACCTGTTGATCACCGTATATATGTACCAAAGTCTGAAAGCACCTCAAGACCATAAAGCAATCACAGATAATTGAAGAATAAAAGATGAGCAAACTGTATTGTTTACACGGTGTGCTTGTATTAATCGTTTTTTGGTCTTTCGATCTTGTAGATATGTTTTTTCCTCTTCGTTGTACCTACATAACCACCCAACGTTGAGCATTCACATGCGTTGGGTTGGGTCTTAGCGTGAGGTCAACGGACTGTAATACTTAGCCCAAGAGAAATCACTTCTAACGGAGAAATACCTTTGCACTTCTCGCTTGCTGTTTGTGACGAGTACGCAACCGTAAGATACTTTTAAAGACTCACACGTCGGAGTAAATTAATATTATTAATCGGCGGTTTGGCTTAGAAGATAACGAGTGATCGACATTTTATACTATTCAACATGGTGTTTACATTGTTACGAGACTTTCTATAGACAATCATCAGCTATCTCATCCATTACCTCCAGTGGTTCGCCGTGTAGGTCTATAAGAGTAAACTTTGTTTCGCCGTCGAAACTTGAGCAGCCATCCTTTATTGACCGTGAGTTCAGGTATCATTTCTCTTGCAGAAATTTTCCTTATATTCGCAGATTTCCACGGTGACCTGACACAGACATCGAATACACACTGATGCTTTCGTGATAGTTATAGATTTGTGCTGTAATTATCCTGTTATCAGGAGAATTCAACTTCCTTCAGGTTCTGGATTGTCCACCAGACATTTCCGAAACCTCAGTTCATATACAGAGCCATACACCGTGACATTTTTATAGTTCTGAAGTTTCCATTTTGATTTAAGTAGGACTGCTGGCTAGCCGCGGGGCAAAATAAACATTTCGGTATCGTTATTCTGAAACATTATCTTGCTTGAAAATGACTTCCGCTGACACACAGCCTAATACTTGTCACTGAAACCTTGCACAACCTGCCGATATTTAGTTGTAATTCCGCTTGCGTTTTGATATAACCAGTTCATCTCGGCTCGTAAATGTAAACCGAACCGTTAGTGGGTACCTATCCCTTTGCATTCTAGTATTGCTTAAAAATATATTGCTCGCAACTTTCCAACAAACACGAGGCTGTGCAGACTAGGTTTCACTACCAGAGAGCTAGTAGGTCTTGAAATGAGTTCCCACTGTTTTACAAGAATGTCTGTTGAATTAGCAAATAATCAATGCAGTCGTTGGGAAAGAACACAAAGGTACATAAAGTAAGACAACCGACTTTTGAGGAGTTGTCAGAGATGCTGATTGGTTAACTTAGAATGCTAGAAGTATAGATGTGCTTTTGTGAAGGCATGTTTACACCATGTTGACTGAGAATAAAGCAAGCCGTTTAACGTTTTTTATAACTTGCTTGTGAGCACTTAAGCTCAGTGTATGTTGATAGTGAAGGAACTTGTGACAGAATATACAAGTTGATTTTCATCGAAAGGATTCATCATAATGTTCCGAAGATGGTTGCTCTATGGAGACTTGTCGAAACTACTGTGTAAACCAGTTTGTGAATTACGCTGGGATTGTTGGTGATTATGTATGTTTCATTAAACAGTTCTATGTGCATAATTTATATAAAAAAGTTTTTTTGGTCAAAATCTTTCAGAAAGGTAAAATGAAAAAATAACTGGAGAAAACTGTACACCTCACTAGACAACAACGTTGCCTGGTACTGGCATTTGTATGGAGATTACCCACCGATATCGTTCCGCACGTGTTCTTTACGGTAGTTGACAGTGGATATTTCTGAAGCATCATTACTGTTATTTTTGTTATCCCTTAAACACTGGAGTTGCCCTATTTAGCATTTTATCATAATCCATATTTTGTTGATCTTAGGTGCAATGGTTGGTGGAAAACTACGAGACAGCTGAAGGTGTCAGTTTACCACGGAGCACGCTCTATTTTCACTATTTGCAACATTGCAACGAACACAAACTGGAGCCCATGAACCCAGCATCATTCGGAAAATTGATTCGTTCGGTATTTTTTGGACTTCGCACAAGGCGTCTCGGGACGCGGGGGAACTCCAAATATCATTATTATGGGATTCGAATCAAACCGAACTCACCGTTGAATCATTTTGTAGAAGATGCCGGTTTTTCGATTCGTCATTATCCCAATTACCATCGTCAGACCATGGAAGCGGCGGCCGAGTGGAAAACATTCACGAATTCATCATTGGGCCGAATCAAGTCTTCTTCATCTGCTAGTTCCGGGGGACACAGTCATTTGACTCAGGGAGGGTTACAACCTTTGACAAATGCACAGCACACGCGTCAAACGGATTTCACATCATCCTCACTTCGCACGGACAAGTCACTCACTCCCTCGTACGTTTCGAACCCGACCGTTACCAACAATGGTCAGTCGGGGACTGCAAACTCCGACAGTCTGGCGTCCTCAGTCGAGATATCGAGCCCGAATCTGGGCGCAAGTGGACAACATCAGCATGCACAGTTTCTCGGTGAAGCCAGCTCGGCTTTACCAAATTTGGACGAAATTTGTCGTTCTTCGGGACTTCCTGTACCTGGGGAAAGTAAGTTCTTACGTTCGAACTCAATCATACATTTGCCATCTCACCGCAATCATCTTTCATGGTTGATCGCTAGACTCATGCACCGCATTGTTCTTATAAATTTTTCACTAGCTGATCTATCTAACCTGACCAACGATGGTGGCGTTCCGAACAAAAGTAAGAACAAAATCGATCCGTCCTTTTGTACCGATGTGATCACGTTTTGTCGTCTCTACGCCCTGTCTGCCAGCTACATGCTGGACGCGGTCGTCAATCTGGATTTCACCGCGATTGAGACCGTGTGGAAGGCATTCTGGCGCACCGAAGAAGTGCGAGTGAGTCAATGCAATTTTGTATGTTTTTCTACTCATTCTTGTTAGGATGTCTGAAACCCACAAAGTCGCTCATTTTCGTGTTCTGAGTTGATCATGGTACTAGTAGTACCTTTTGAAAGTTCACGATCGACCGAATTATGCACGCATATTTTGGCTTGAATGTCGGTCGGATGACTAACACTCCAGTGGTACCCATTGCAAGTTACTGTGACCCCCGCCGATATAATATCCCAATGTCATTTGTGTACCAGAACGCCTATGCAATGTTGTGGTATTGCTTCACTTATTGTGTCAGCTTGTTTCATGAGCATGACCACGATCGTACCGCTTTGGAAATGTTTTCCGTGCACTATTGATATGTTTGAATAAAGTACATACGTTTAACACCAAAAGACCACATGAAGTGGCAAACGTTCTACGGGAATGAAAAAGTGCTCCTTACTCTATAATGTAGCCATTTGGTCCATTCATGGCTCGTTGATCAGGCGGCGACTTGCTCGCAAACAGTGAAGGTGATAACTTTCACGTCCAGTGAAGTTCATAATTGCGCTGGCTTGGTTGAAAACCTCGTGGTCGATCATAACGGTTATTGCAGGCGCTGTGGAACGTAATGTTTTACAATCAGTAGTGTGCGTTCGTCCAACCGATCATCAGTTCGTGCAGATTTTTCCTCTTCACTGTTGTACCAAACTTCTGTTGGGACCACAATATTCTTACTTAGGCCGAATAGGTAGCTGTGTTTACTCTCCTGTAGGTATTCTATATGTTTCAGTGGTCTTCATCTTGTTATTTGCTTCTTACTCCTAAGGGCTGTTAAGACGTGTTTTAATTATCTAGAGATTGTCTACTCATTGATTTTATTGTTGACTCTCACCCTTCACATAAATGGAGCTCAGTTACTCTGCCGTCATTATGTGAAGAATTTGGATATCTTTCTTCTCATTTGGAAGGATGCCCTATTCATGTTCTTTTTGTATTTACCTAAGTCGGATATTTGACGTTTTATAGGAATCGGTTAGTCAGAAGTCGTCTGTTTCTGTTTGTTTGTTCGCATTCTGCTGCATTGGTTGTGCTGCTCATCCGCTGTTACAGTAGGCTTTCTTAAACTAACTGAAAATTACTAAGGAGGCCTGTAATTTTTTCTCTCTACAGGTAGCAGTGCAGAACGGTCATTTTTTTGTTGCCACCTTTTTTGAATGCTTGCGATAAATTGGCAAATGCAGTTCGTTATGATGTTTCTGCTCAGTTGCATCTAGATCACACCCTTGTATCTTGGCATTCGTGTGCTGTTTAACCTGCTTTATTGTCTGTCGCCATTGTACGGAGCGTCAATTATCCCGTACCTTGCTTATTTTTTGCATGACAAGCCTAAACTGTCTTCAAAATTGTCCGCCTCGGTTAATAAGACAGTCGATATATAGACCTATTGAATATTTTATCTCGCAACAGAAAGTTTTAACGGTCGTGACACTCTCCCGATTTACACTTTTTCTTGGCAAATCTCTTCCGTGCACTTTTATCTTTTCTAATCTTTTACTCGTTCCACTTCACAGGACTCACGACTGAAGCAAAGTTTATCGCAAGAGCGTCTTTTCACTTTGGTCTCCGATTCGGCTGTGCTTCAGTTCGTGCGTCTGTACGATCACACATTCTATCAGTCATTGGCCGAAGTGCTTATCCCAAATGTGCTCCGGCCCATCCCTCACACGTTGACACAAGCCATTCGCAATTTCGCCAAATCATTAGAGGTATGTTCTCTGCGTTCTTTATGTACTGCACAACTAGATTGATCGATTTCCTATCGTCCATTGGAGGCGCTCCCGGCCATATCATTATCGATTAAATGATCAGTTATAGCACGTTTTATTTTCCACGCAATATGGCGTGTTGTCAAGCTGTTCCAGATACACTGCTTGCAAATCCGTTTTAAGGCCATTTGACTTACTCATTTTAACCTTGTTTGATGGAGATTGCGAATGAGCATAATGTTTGCAACACACCAACTAGCCTTATCATTGGTGAGTTGCAAGCCGGTTTTACCATTCACTTTCCGGCCTGGCCTGCAGGCTAACTGTGGGCTGTATCCATGTATTTTGGAGTTGACCCCCATCGGCTGTACGAATTGCTATCTCATGCTCCATGATTATTGTTCAGTGTGACGAATGTACACACTGCTTGCTTTTTTTATTATTAAGTAGCTCTCATCTTTCAAACCAAATCGATGAAAAACGTTGAATTAGAACTAGCTACTTTCTCAGCAAAACGTTTACCCATCATATGGAACACAGTTATCTTATATATAGTGTTGATTATACTATCTTTGAGGCCTTTCGTTTGCTCTACAGGGCTGGATGCGTCAAGCTACGCAAGGTCTGGACAATACGTTGGTGAGTTTGAAGATCTCTGCCGTTTCGGCTTTGGCCCAAACCCTACGGCGTTACACCAGTCTGAATCATTTGGCTCAAGCTGCTCGCACTGTGTTGAAAAACACTAATCAGATCAACCAAATGTTGACGGACTTAAATCGAGTCGATTTCAACAATGTACAGGTGAGTTTTTTCCGTTGTTGACTTGTGCTGTTTGTCTTGGTTTGGAATGACTGCCTTACGATGTCAACCGTGCAGCCATGCAGTCATATCAGTCGTACAGAATGCTAACCACGCGGTCGAGTGGAGTCAACGCTTATGATTGTTCCATTCATTTGCGGGAACATGATTAATTGCTTTGTTGGATCTATCGCACCCTCATTGTGATGTACGTGTCTGCCACTAAAGCTGTTGATCTACATATTTGATTGGATGAGTAATGGGCATGAGCTGTCTGTTCAAGCGATCTTTGCTTGAATGTTTGCTGTTTGGTCCGTTCAGTATACTTCAGTCAGTTGTTCCACTCTGAATGCAATCCACTGACAAGTTAATGTTGTGTCTGAAAACGAACAGTCGGTTAATCAGAGAAGATGGTTGCGCTTAGATTACTGTAGTGTGTTGCGTAGTATACCTCTAATAACTACCTTCGTTTCTTGTGACTATATTACAGGGTGACGGCCACACTAATGTGTGTGTGTGTGTGACATGTTAGACATCCGACTCAAAAGCAGCCTCTAGGCTAAAATCTACTACGACTGTTAGGTGAGAAAACGAGTGCCAATGCTCCATTGTCCGTTGCAAGGTGAAATATGATACATACACCCGCGACCAGGCCGAAAACCTGCTTATTTTTTTATGATTCTCTCTGTTTTTCGGATACCTGCGCAATGTGAGATCCATGAGCATAGGGACAAGGCTGATGTCTCTGTGGCTGTCACATGATGTCCTGGCACCTTTTTTGAAATGGTAATGACTTGATGAGCACCGGCCATGAATCACTTCTTCAATCTCCCTTATGGAACGGAGGAGTGGGATCAGTTCAGACAGCAATCTTTCACCGCTGTCTTTAAAAATTGCTGAAGAAAGGAGGTCTGGATCTGGGGCTTCATTACGTTCTAATATTTCAAACCCTAAATCAACCTCGGTTTCTGACGGATGATCGTCTGGATTGTCGTAAATAACCACAGTCTCCATCATCCACAGTTGAATGGGCTGACTCAGGTCAGTTGAACCGTTCCTTAAAGTTGCTGGCCCATTTGTCAAGTTTCTACGGTAAACTAAATTCGTGGGCCGTCTTTTTCACGTACAGCGTCACTGACGCCTTGTCGACGACCAGTGCAATCACAAATGGGGGGAAAACAGCAATCGGTTATTGTCCGATAAAATGCCTCCATCTATATGGCTTGCTGGGAGAAGTAAGCCTTACGACCTGTAGCAGACTGTTCATGAGGTTGCGTTTCAGTTCGTGGCTGTTTTAGTCGTACAGCGAGGCAGGGGGATCAGTCGTCTTTTGCTCGTAGGTTGTACTGAACCAGCATAACTCCACTCCCTTCGATCTACAGTGCTCCCTTGGAATAGACCTCTTCACCAGAGGTTAGCATAGCTGCCGAGATATTTGCCAAGTGCTCGCGTGGGTCACTCCGCTGTTGTGACCCGGGCAGTTTAACTGTCAATGCCGTCTGATAGGCGTTTCGTGTCGCTTAATTGCCAACTGAACTGTTTGGGTTTCTTAACAGATCTCTGAGTAAACGATAAAACGAAGCGGGCATGAACAATGGCATGATGAGTCAAAGTGTTGGGAGATTTCTGTTCAGTATCCCGAACAGAACGTTCATGCTTCATTCGCTGAGCGGTGTAGACGCTACGATACAGTTCACTGAGAGTCTACCAGCCAGCACAATACTGCTTCGCGGCACGAATCTTCTGCGATAGGTGTGGTCTCACATCATCTAGCGGAAGTTCAGTTGTCCACTAGAGGATATCTCCTTCCTCATGTGGTTGTTGACAGCATCGGGCGGGATTTTAAAAGTAAAAACTCTGGCATCCATGGCCTTTAGAGAGACTGTCGTATCCTCTGGCCTTGTCACCATGTATCCAGAAAATACGCTTGATCAAATGAGACCAATGATTACGTCTATATTTCTTCTGACACGGGCAGTTCTCTCTTGTTAACGCCACTTATGATGCAGACAACTATTTCCACGACAACAACATTCAGCCTGATAAGACATTGGGGATTCGTTTACCTTAAGGAATGCACTTCCGACGCGTCAATCGTTCGAGTGGACTGTAATTTAAAAATATTTTCACGACCAACTCTGTCAAAATGCCAACAAAATGTGGAATATTTATACTGGTCATAATAGGCGGACAAGTTACAGAGCATGGGTTTGTGATTATCTCAAATATCTCCTTTTGTTGCTTATTCGATCACCTGGATTGTGAGCTGGATTTGCATAACATTCAACCCCAGTGCTTTTGGAAAATGTTTAGGTGAGCACTTCAATCTAAGCGTCTGTGAGAGGCATACTTCTTTCATTTTGCCAAACAATATCTTCGGAAACAAACTGACAGATCGGCGAGTTGATCTCAATGGCTGGAGTAATTGATACTTAATGGGGTACAAAGCATTTCAACTCGATAATTGGAGACCAGCTGCACTTATTCGCTTGAAAAGGGAGAATACTTGACCGCGCAGATTCACCGAAGGATGGCCCGTTCAGGGGATGTATGGTCAGTCAAGTTGTCGCCCCTGGGATTTTTGCACATCTTCCGAACGAGTTACATAATATGGTTGGCGAAATATCGCAAAACAGTTTGATCCTCCCTTACTGCACTTCATGAGCAGTCTCAGTGATGTTGCTGTAAAACGAGGAATAGGACCTCAGAATAGATATAGACTGTAGGTAGCTCGAACAAATAATGACAAAACTGCTTTTCCGTAGCAACGAATCTACGTGTTTTTGATACTCTTCGTAGAGTCACCAATTCAATTTGCTCGATTTGGCCAGACCTGCTGACAAATTTAAGAAAGCGATCGGGCCTAAGGCAGTCTTTGCAGTACCTTTATGGCTATATGACGTTTTCCTCATGTCCTTCAGATTTCCGAGTGCACCAGCCACATTTCAGCGTCTGATCTAAAAGGTTTGCATGGTCTCGCCACACCAATATATCTGAACCACATTATAGTTCATTGATGGCAGTTAAGCATCAGTGTGAACCACTGATGTATTGCTGTCTATAGTGATGATGTCAAAGACGATTGATGCACATGACAGTGTCGCCGATATATTCTCAGCAACAGTACAAGCTGATGAGTTGGTGGACTGATCGCGTGAGCAATGTGGCAGTTCGGCGGCGCGTATTCCGGAACGCTCGGGATGCGCGATCAATTGGTCAATTAATTACGGTACACAGCTTGCGATGGTTGGGTCACGTACTCCGTATGTCATCTAATCGTTTACCGTACCGGGCATTGTATGCTGAGGCAACCAACGGTTGGGTCAAACCACGTGGTGGTCGAACAACAACGTGGTTACAAAATATAAAGACCGTGACTGCTCCATTGAGCAAAGTGGTTAGGTGTCG